>CM076583.1:1106691049-1106927488 GCA_034641835.2 Pinus albicaulis | reverse complement strand
AGAAATTTCAGCTTCTGAAGCTTCGTAGAAAAAAAGTTATAGCGAAAATTCCACGATGACCTGTTTGGAGCAGCGAAACCCTAGAATCCCAAAGCTCCGATACCAAATGTTGTGTAACCAGCTCCAAAGAGAGAAGAAAAGAGATATTCACGCCTTAGAAATGAGCCACTTCGAGGGGGCAACCTCCAATACATTACATGAATGAACAATTCTTGGATGATTCAATTTACAAAACCTCCTTTCTATATATAGGAGTCCATGGGGCCATAATGTAATCCCAATGGGCCACAATGTAATCCTAGCCGACCTAACAATAATAATTTAGGGGCACAATAATAACAGAATGGGGGTTACAAGGGTACAATAATAACAATAAAGGGGTTACACTAACAACAATAAGGTACTATACTAGTAATATAGGGACCTAACAACCAATGAGGTATGATGTGATTTTATTTAAATTTATTTTGAATATAATGGTAGTTATTTTCTTGGTACAAGAAGCACAGAATGCCCATTTGGATGGTTGAAACTGACTGCAATAACTAGCAGCATCAGTAAAAGGAACTGTAACATGCAGAAGTATGTTGGTAAAGCACTTTAGGAGCAAGGCCATTATGGGACATTAGTACCCAGTAGTGTCCATTTATTTCCATGAGCATGCTATGACTAGTATGATGGTTTTGAGGCAGGTATATGCCTTGGATTTTATATCTTACGACGTGAGGAATCATTTCCAAGGGATGGATCACACGGGATAGGGGATGCTGGGGAGCTTAGAAGGTGAGTGGCTACATGAAAGGGGATTACCGGATTTCCCGAAGGAATGTGTGGTAGAGAAGGGAAGTCTAGGGATGGATTTGTTTTGGTTGTTAGCATCCAATATGGAATCAGATGCACTTTGGGAGTGTGCCCTGGAACAATGAGCTGGTAACTGTTCACTGAGGGTGTAGTAGCACGGAATTGTAGTGCTAGACATTGGATGCAGTTTGACTGTGACAGTGGATTCTAGACTTCATGGGAAGGAATTGAATCTTGGTACTTAGTTTCAAGGTGGAGGTGTGAGCCTTTGGATTCCCTTATTACTAATATGGGAATTCTATCATTTTATTTGTTGGTTGAGAAAATATGTAGATGTGTATACTATTTTGAATATCATAATAATATGTGTTATAAAGCTCCAGTACATGGTATGATTTTCATGATTGTTTTTTCTTTTGAGCAAGTTATTCATTGTAAATACCGCAACAAGCTAAGTTATAAAGCTCCATGGGAATTATGTTTTCTTTTCAGCATTTTTGTTGAGGTATATGTGTGGTTTAATACCGAGGACAGTGTCCCTCAAGGGGGAGGGTTTTGTAACAACCTTGGTGAAAATTCCATGTAATAAAAGTAAAAACAATAACAATAGTTGATCATACACGTATTCCAAGATGAATGGTGGTAAAAAAATAATATTGGGTGTTCATTTTGGTTAGTATGGCTAAAGGAAATTGACAAAGGCAGTGGAAAAGGCTTTGGAAAGGAAAAGTGACAATTATTGGAATTTATTTATGAAAATAATGGAAATTAGGAGAAAAGGGAGACAAAAGCTCACAGGTTGCATGTGAGGAGTAAAATTAAGGAAAATAATTGAAAATGAAGAAAATAGAGGCCTTATTGATAAAAAGGCTTCCGAGGATCAGTTGGAAAGCTTTTTCTCACATTTTTTTGGAGCTCTCTCATTATTCTCTCTCTATCTCTGTCACTCTTGGACACTTGGAGTTTTCTTGGAGCACTTTTGCATTGTACCAAGAAAGGAAAGAAAGAAAGAAGAAGGAGGAAGTAGGTAAGGAGGAGAAGGAATCAAGAAAATACAACAAGATTCTTGGTAGGTATCGATTTGCATGTGTATTTTATTCCATGTGGTTATTTTCTATATTGGCATGGGTTTTTCCAGGTGTCATAGTGTTTTCAACCTAGCCTTGAAATTTCCGGATAGCCATGGTGTTGTGGAGTTCTCATATCTTGGTTTAGCTGGACTACTGGATGGATTTGAATATGAGTGAGGTGGATCTCTAAATATTATTATTATTACTACTACACAGAATCGGTTTAAGTGTTTTCTTGGTTGAGGCCATAGTGGTCTGGGTTTGGATTGCAGTAAAGCCTAAGAGGTTTTGCCTTGGTTTAGGGCCTAGTGATCCAGGATTTGATTTTGGTAAAGGCTAAAAGGCGATTTCCCTTGATTAGAACTAGGAATAATTTCTGGTGAATGGCAGGATATACAGTAAATCCTAGAGGGTGGTGTCTTGGTTTAGGGCCTGGTGATCTCTAATTAAGGCTATGGGCTGCGTTAATTCCTGAGAGACTAGCAGACATGAAAACTCTTCACAATTTAGCCAGAGAGAATCCAGTGGTATCCATGTTTGTTGGCCTAGTGATCGAGTGTGGATCATGGTAAAGCTGGTTATGACATGTTTATTGTGTTGGCCTAGTGATCGGGTATGGATCATGGCAAAGCCTAATTTTTATTGATGAGGGTGAGGTGGTTTAGCCTTAGGATGCCCTGGTGGGTTATTTCAGTTTGAGTCCCACATTCATGCTTGGACTATGGCATGAGGGTGATTGGATGAAGAGATATTTGGCTCAGCCAATCTATCGTCGGGTGGAACGTGGAAGTCCCATCTCCAGTTGGTTTTTACACTCATTAATGAGAAGCTCATTCCTTTGATAGTTTATGTATACTTGCATTGGTTGTTATGTGGATTATATTTTTGTTGTATCTATTGTATTTCTATAGTTATTATGTTGGTTATAAGCATGTAATTTATCAATGATGATGTATGGATATGTTCATTTTTTTACATGTAAATGAATACACCATGTATCTTTGGTCAAACAGATTATATTGCAGCTTATGATGTAAGGGATTAATGCTTCTTGGTGATTCTTAGATAAGTAAGATACCCCTAAGTTTAAATCTGTTGTTTATACCTGTAGATGCAATGTTTCTGACATGTTTGACGAAATCCTTTTCATGGTTAGGAAGGGTATGGATGAGTTCCTAAAGATTTAATTTATTTTGTACATTTTTTTTAATGTTAGTTATCATCTCCTATAGTTTCATGAAGTTTTGGGTAGTGACCTACACTCTGGGGCTAAAAATTTGGCACAAATCCTAGAGTTGCATGCACAAAATTGACCAAACCGGACCCTGGCTACTACTTTGCCTTAGCATGCCTACGACTATAGGTTTTTAGCCACTACAATGCCTCACATGCCTGCGAATCAGGCCAAAATTGGTCAAAAATTAAGTCTCCCTCAGGATTCAGGGGCCTGGAAGGTTGGGTTTCCTCCTGAGGAGGTTTTTGATATTGTGTAAGGTGTGTTTGTCTTTTTTTTGTAGGTTCTTCTTCCTTAAGGTCATATAGGAGTTTGAATCTCATATTAGTAACCTCTCATCATAGTTTTACCTCAGTTGGCTGGTTACTTGGGTAGATGTAGGAATAGGGTGTTACAAAAGGACAAGAAAAGGAGTTTCCGACTTAACACAGAGAAATCAGATCTCTTGTTTACTAGTTGATGAATGAGAGACTGAGTTGAAAAATCATAATGAAATTTCATTTTTTCCTTGTGATTTGTGCGAGGGATTGAGCATTGTTCTCTTAAAATATGAGCAATGATATTTAAGGCATAATTATTCCAAGTAGCCAAGATGCTGAAATTAAACAAGAACTGGAGATCTTTGGGCCATACTTGGGGTAGTGGAGAGTTTGACAATAAACAAATTATAAATTCGTGAACATGGAAAGCATTGACTGCTCAAGGTATATGATGAAGAAACTTTCAAAAATAAATGAATAATCTATGGTGCCTATACTTTAACTTGTAAAATTTAAACGACAATGTGAAATCGCTTTTAAGTAACTCCATTAAGCTCATTAAATTATTTTGATAAGATGTATGTAAAATCTTTAAAAAAAAGTGATTATAAAGTAAATCAATTGGAGGGATATGGTGGATTGTAAAATTATTTTGTATGATAATGTCCTTAAGAAACTTTGGAGTGATAAGGTGTAATTTTTTATCATTTGGAGGGATACTCTTGGTTTTTTTAACTTCAACGAGGATTTGAAAAGTCAAATTGCTAGAGTCTATGTAAAATTGTTGTTTCAGAATGGTTGAAACAAGGGTGATGCAAATATAAATGCTTAGAGAGTCATGAGTTGAGTTAATGTATATCAATTCAAGGTCGATATAAATTATTGATGTAATCAAATTTTGGGCCGGAGTCCAATTAAAGTTGAGAAGTCATAAAAAGGGTGCATTTTTAGTTGTACCCGACATCCAAGGTTCATTAATTTAAAGGGTTGATGTAAAATTCAAAGTCTGTAGTTAAAGAGTCATAAGTCAAGTTAAAAGTTCCTTTAAGTTTGAATCGTTAACTTTAATTGGGTGCATGATCGGTGGAGCCTGATACCCAAAGTCTGTTAAATGTATTGCAGTTATTTGCATCAAAGGAAGGAGATTACAAAGGAGATTATGGAAAGGAAAAAGGAGATGAAGATGACTATCGATCGTCATTTTCATAATCAAGAGAAAAGCCACAACAATTGCATAACAGTTGGCGTAAAGGATGAAGAGTTTAAGAAAGATATTATTGAGTTGAAGGCACTACTTGACATATTGATGGAGCTACTACAGAACCAAAAACATGGATGGATAATGAAGAGGACAACTAGATGGAAAATCAAGCAGTTTATTGCAAGGAGACAGAAACATAAGTTGAAATTTTTGTTAAGGGAAGCAGAAAAACTCCAAATAACTGAGATGAATGTATGCATTTTTGAACCATAAAAAGGAACGATGTTTGGTGAGGATGATGAAGATATGAACTTGGGTTTGATTCCCACATATGGCACCACAAATGTTTTAGAAGATCAACATAAATACTTGAGGAAAGAATTATCTGTCGATACTATAAAGCCTTATGTTTTTAAATCTGGAAACTGCTATGCGGATGGAGGATGTGTTACAGATGATCAACGAAACACTAATTTTTTTTCATGCAGAGATGAGGACCAGTATTTTGAAATTGTTTCTGAAAGTGGTCATAAAATGCTGATGAAATGTGAAGAAGAATTATAATTGCTAGAGAAGTTGTTGATGGAACCTAAATCGAATCAAGTTGCACATAAAGAAGAGAAATGTTCAGGTAGTAAAAATGTGAAATCTGAATTTAATTTTAATATGATGAATTGATATTATAAAATAGTAACAACAAGATGTAATTGAAAACTAGATTGAATATTGAAATTGAAGAATTAAGGAGACTGATGGAAATAGCACAAAAAGTAAGATTTTGAAAACAGAGAAAGAAACACAAAAACATGATACATTTGACTGCTCGAGTATACATCAACAAAGAAGGAGGAGAATTGTAGTACAAAATTTGGGAACCCGATGAATCAAAAGTTACAACCAGAAAACAGCAACAACATGACATAGCAATTGATTTACTGCAAGTGAAATTTTGGGATCATAGAGGAATTTTATCAACTTATGAAGATATATGGTCGAGAGACTATGAATTTATTTTACGTGGGGATTATGATGCATTATCATATAACCTAGGGTTTAATTTTTACCAAGGTAGTTGGTTTCCTAAGTTAGGATTTAATTATTTAATGTATTTTCCTATAGTTTTAAGAGAGAATGAGAATTATTGCAAATAGGAGAAATTTCGAGAGTATTTTAGAAGAGTTGAGAGATTTTAAGGTTAGTTAGATCTTATCTAGAGATAAGGGATTAGATTATAGTTTTTATGGATCATGAGAGATATTGTGGGAGTTTTTTTACGATCTTTAAAGTAATTTGGGTTTAGATCCACTTGTATAAATCTAGGTGAGCCCATGAGGCATGCAAGTGAGTGAGAGTGAGGAATGAGATGCCAATGAGTAGGCCAATAATTCTATTGTAAATATTTTATTTTATTAATGAATTATTTCTCATATTTTATGTGCATACGTAGTGTGTGAATTTAATTTTTATGTATTGTGTGTAATTTTTAATTTGCAGCCCCCCTAGCCTGCAGAATCAAAATCTAACGCTTCATGTGTATCCTTCAAATTAGTTTCTAAGAATTCTTCCCAATCTCTTTTATTTTTCTCCAAATCCTAATTTCATGGTGGTGTATGAAACTATACATGATACTCATAAATATGATTGATTCCATTGTCTAACAATATTTTTTGTAGCAAATAAGGTATAGTACAAAAAAAACGTCATGGAAATCATCATAAAACATCTATTTTAATTTATTGCCTAACATTTTTTCTTCAATTGCTTGTTCATCACAATATTCTTTAGCAATTTTCTTAACCCAATCTTGCAAAATTTTCTGACCTATGTTAATAATTTTTTACATTAACCATTCATTTATGGTGAATTTATTGATTACTAGGCCAATTAATGTATTTGTTAAATTCCTCAAGAATGGCTTCCAAGAATATTTTACGATTCTTTGTAAATAACTATGCTCTCGCTTCAATGAAGGTGAATTAATTTTTACATGCATAGGTTTTGAGGTAACTATTGATCTTACATGTCCACTACTCACATATGTCTTTAAGGGTCAACATCTATGTCTGCATTATCTTATATTCTTAGGTTTAGGTACTAGTAGCGATAGAATTAATGTTGTAATTTAGGGGTTTGTAAATAGAAATTACCAATAATATCCTTAAATAAATAAATATATAGTATTATATAGAAATAAATAATGTACACGTAAATAAGAGATGAAAGAGAACAAAAGTAGTGGCAAGATATGAACTTTATTTCAATACCACAATATCAAACAATAATCCAATTATTTTATGTTACATGAATACACATCTGTGTACTCAAAATTTAGATACAATGTAGTTGCAACTATTTAACTACCTTGGCCAGTCTTCATGATGATGTTGTCAAGTGATTTACATGTTTCACTATCTAAAATCCACTGCTCTTTTACTTGTTCAACTATTTGGTTTAGTCGATAAAGTATATAAACCCTTCCAACATTATAGGTCAATGTAATGTAGGTCTAAATTTTTCTCCTTTGAATTGCATGTAGAGTAATGGAATTGCAATTTTTTACATTGTTTCCAAGCTCACTCTCAAATGTGTAAGTGAGAATGGGTTTATTGTTCCAGAACAAGAACTTTACATTTCCTTTCTAATGTACTAAAACTTCGATTTTATATAATTATAACTTTCATATATAGTATGGTAATTAAAGTGAAAAAACACACTGTACAACACTATAATAATGTAACTACATTCTTTTACAATTTTGGCAAGCCCCATAACCATGCACTAAGACCATCTTCATGATTAAATTTTGGTTTAGACATATTGTTTTCCAATACATTTATTTTGGTATTTTGAGGGAATTTATGGTTAAATATTAGAAAAATAACATGTATTCATTTATATATAAAAAATTTATGATTTTTTTTATGTCTATAGGTCTATTTGAATATTCGAGCACAATCATATTTGGTCTCTAAGTCTCAAATTTGAATTTCATCTTAAAACTCTTGAAGATTGGAGACAATCATTCAAGCACATTTCATGGAAAAGAATCATGGGAGTTTTAATATGTGTCTCCTATCAAAGCTATGAGAGATTTGTGAAAGGATATGAAGAGATGTCACTTGCTATATGTTAACACATGGTTGTAACCACATGAGATATCTGTGGATCTAGGAGAATTTTGTAGATTCAGGAGACGTGGATCATAGTTTTTTATAAATAGGAGTGCTTTTTCCATTAAAATGTGTGTTAAGTTTTGGAATGCTAAAAATATGTTTATGATTTATCTATGAATACTATTGATGTTAATACAATTCTTTGATATGGTTATGCCTTTTGATGAGATATGGTGTTTTATCAATAAACTCCTAAAATTTCCACCTCTCATGCACTTTAGGATGCCCCCGTCATGAGTATGAGTCATGAGTATAAGATAGAGTAGTTTATTTTATGTTCATTTTCTGCAAGGTTTAATTCAAGTCTTTTTATTAGATGATTTATTACGCATTCCATTTATGTTAATTTTCAGATCAAGAAGATTCATTTCCTTCCAACATATTATTTCATAGCATTGTTTTCTTGCACAAGCATTCATAGGAAAATCATGTTTTTAATTTATGAATGAACTCTAAGCTTTGAACACGCACTGAATTCCTGAATTTCTTTAAAATATTCAATCCCATAATAGATTAAACTTACAAACTTCCATGTACTAGATTTACTCGCTTTCTTAGATTAAAGGTTTCCATGCTTTCATAAACTAAATTTCAGTTGTTTTCATACATTAAGTTTACATGTTTTGATAGATTAGATTTACATGCTTTCATAAATTAATTTTCTAATGGTTTCATATATTAAGTTCAATAGTTTGTCTTTTCTTTCACTAGATTAGAATATTTCCTTTGTTTTTACTACCTCCAAGAATCGTCATTTCATTGCTTCCATAAGAATTATGTGTGAGTCCTTTGACTAGATTTCATATCATAGATTTTCCTTGCATTTGTAGTCTTTAAAATTCAATTTATTTTTAGATTAAGATTTCATTTTCACTTCATCGTATTCTTTTGATTAATTTTCATAGGTTTACCATTAATTTCTTCTTTTAGAATTAAAATTGAGAGCTAATTTCTAGCATATATTATGCAAGTGTACTTCACAAGTATATGAACCTCAATTAATAATTTAATGCTAAGTAATTTAACCAACAATTAAATTACCCAATAGTGGTTACAATGGAAGATATGGAAGAGGAAGCCAAGTTGGCCATAATTAAGTTCAAACCCATTAATTTACATGTTGGAAGGATGACTATCTAAGTATTGGCTATATATTCAAAAAGTGGTGTTTAGTCAATTTAATGTCTTAAATGCCTTCATAAATTAACGACTAGAGTTAGTAATCTTATGAATCACAGGTGCACTATATATGCTAGAAGCATTTTCTTACTTAATTCGTTGTGTTGGTTTTATATGGTGTTTTAGGATTTTGTGTTTATGTGGAACGTCTAAAAGAAATTGAGATACTAAGAACTTATTTGTGAAATGAAATCTAAATTTAACTATCAAGGCCTATGATGAGAATTCTACTTTAGCTTGTCTAAAAATTAACAATTGACTACAAGGAAACTGAAAAAAAAAGAAGAAATTCAGTCTTTTTGTATGTTTTGGAGTTTTTATGTAAATGAAATTAAAAGAAAGTAATCACACCTAAAGAAATATTTTTAATGATTGAAAAATAAAACTAAGAAGGAAGAAAAGGAAATGTTTAATGCTTATCTAAGAAAAAAATTTAATCTATGATAAACTTATATTGCATCAAAAGAAATTAATCCAAGTGATAAATTTTAAGCTATCAAATCAGCCTATGCTGGAAAATATGATAAATTATCTCAAAAACATCTATCTAAATCACTTCTAAATTTATTCAATCAAATAACAAAACATCTATCTAAGTTACTTCCAAATCTATTCAACTATAAACAAAACATCAATCCAAATTGTTTCTAAGTCTAGCAAAGCATATATCAAAACTATCTCTAATTTATAAAATAAAACATCTATCTGAATTATCTCTATAAAGCAGAGTGTTTATCTGAATTAAATCTAAGCCTATTCAAATATGAAGCAAAAGCATCTATTCTAATCATAACTAAATTATGCAAATGGAAGTAACAAACAAACAATATCAAATCTAAGCATCTATACTAAGGAAATCCAGAAACTATTTACAATGAGAAAGAAAACAAAGTATATGTCTACTGTATGAAAATAGAATGTATGTTTAATCTACGAAATGTAAACAGAGTATATGTATACTATGTAAAAATGAAATACATGTCTTAATCTATGAAATGAAAATGTAAATAGAGTTATGCTACCAATTACGATAAGGAAACAATATAAATAGAATGTCTATCTATGCGGAAAACACAGCAAAAAGCATAAGGAATTGAACTACGAAATAACAAAAAACTAAACTTTAAACCTCTTCTGTGCATGGGGCCCTCCACAAAAGAATGGTTTTGAATTTATTCACAACTAACTATGTATCGATGATTCCAAAAAAGCCTTCTCCTTTGATTGATAAAAACATAATTTTAATGTATAACAGTCTTACAATAAAATCCAGCTTGTTTCTCGTTTACGCAGCCTGGTATTTATAACAGATTTGAATTAAATTTTTGAGGTGATCACGCATTTGGAGACTAATCAAACTAGGCATAAAACTCTAAACAAAAATGTGATTTTTTTTGCTTTCATGATTTGCTACGTGGAGAGAAAACCGTGAAGCTTAATCTTCTCGCTCGCTTGTTTTGGTTCTTTGTGTTAACTGACCCTTTGACTGCAATCCTAGGCACTTTGCTTCTTGATTCTGGACAAGTAGATAGGATAGAATCCATGAATGGATCATTTCCCAACTGCCCATGTACTTCGCTCCTTCATTCATTCTTCACTAGAACATGTTAAACCATGGCAGCAGCTGTAGAAACGGAGATTAGTTGCAGAAGTACGTGAATTCTGTAGCTAAATAAAGTTTTATTCAAATAATAATAAAATTTTAAAATATGAAAAGGAGATCAATAAAGTACCTTACCAGGCTAAAAATGTGCAAATCAATATTGTTTGAGCTTATGGAGTTTGATAAAAAGGAGGAAAAGGTAATGAAATGGAAACCAATTGAGGCAGTCTTGAGGCTAAACAATTGGATTGATCTAAAGATTTGTAATATATGTGGAATGGGAAATAAATGCTCAAAAAATTCTCCCACTATGCCAAAAAACTATGATTAAACAAATTGTTGGTCTTCTCGACAATGTACCGAAACAAAAAAAGTATTAAATTTGAAAAACCTACATGTTATTATGATATCCAGAATGGACAAGGATATAATTGGGATACATGGATAAAAATGGGACAAATACAACTCTGTATAATATGAATTACTTGAAATTGGCAGGTCCACAATTTTTCGAACCCATGGGCACCTTTAGAAATATTGGCATTGTCATAATCACTATCTCAACTATGGTTGAACTCAAAGTAATCAAATTATTTAAAGGATTACCCACTTATTTAACATTGTTTTAAACAATGTAAACTTTGAAACGGGAATGGAAACGAGCACCCGCTTTTTTTAGGTAGCAAAAATGGTCCGATTTTGAAAAGTGTTGATTCAAAATACACTTAAATTTTTTTTAGCATGTTTTTTACACATTACATTTTCTTATGTACCAAGTATAGACATTATTTTTAAAATATTAGTGTTTTTATGTTGATTTTGAAAAGTGCTAATGCCAACATCATCCCCTTTTTTTAGAAGACTTATTTTTGACTGAAATTTTTCTGATCTATTAAATGCTAATAATTATTTTCTAAATTTAACAATTTTTGAGGTACTCGAATTCTTCCTCTTCACTTAAATATTTTGTTTAAGTGTTTTTCAGGTATTTGTTTTTTTGTTTTTATTTATTTTTTAAATGTAGTTAGATATTTGATTTTTTCCAATGTCAAAAAAATAAAAAAAGGTCAAAATTTTAAAGTGTCAATCTTCTATCTAATTATATATTGTTAAATAATATTTCATTGCACATGAAATAATTGCCACTAAAAAAGAAAGATTTTTTAACAAGTTACATAAAAAACACATTTTGAATATTGAAATAACTAAAAATATACACATTTTGCATCTTTTTTTATAACACTAACATGTCAAATAAACCATTTTTATAGGAAAAAATTAACAAAAAAAATATAAAAATTAGCAATTTTTGTGAATTTTATGTGGAAAGTTAAAATAATTACATTTTTTTTCAAAATTTACATGATTCACATAAAAATGAAGTGAAAATCACATTGTACAAATATTAAACATATAATAACAACAATTGAATATTTATTTCTTCTCATAAAATGTGAGAGTCAAAACATTACAAGTATAACTTATGAATAGTTGCAAAAATGAGCTTCATTTGGAAGTTTAACTTAATATTTAATCAATAATATCATGTAACCCAAACTCTTCATCTTCAAGAGTTTCATTATTGTCCTCTTCCACAATATTTCCATCATTGGCTTCAGTTTCATCATTTTCCTCTTCTGATGGATCTTTGATGTCCACGAACATCCCAAAGTATGCCTTTCCAATCATTACATCTAATGGTGGTTTAGGTTATTGTTCTTTCTTTGCCACACGAGATTCATTAAAATCCCCTTTTCTCAAACCAACTTCTTGCATTTCATTTGGAATAAATTGAAGAGCATTGATTCTTTGATGAATAAATTTGCATTGTACTGGGTCTTTTTCAATGGAAATGCAATTTCTTCCTTTTTATAAGCAACATGCTAGTGTTGTACCTAATCATCAAGTACAAAATAAAAAATTTAGTAAATTAGTATAAACACAAAAAAATTAAAAAAGAAAATAGTGAAATTCATTCTTATGTAAAGAAACTTACCTAAGCATGAAAATAAATCCAAAACCCAATCTCCTTCATTTGAACATAAATCTAAAATATAGTTAATTAATGACTGTGGTTTTTCATATATGTTAACTATCTCTCCTTTTGCTTCTTTATCTTCATATGTTAGTTTTTTTACAACAGCATCATGGACTAGTACTTGGCTATGATTCTTTCCATCTACTTGATTGAAAAGAATAGTCTTGTAGCTATCATCCTTTGTCCAACTTTCAACATGAATGAACCCACAATCACTTATAATTGGTTGATTTCCTCCACAAATAAGATTTGGGTTTTTCATGTAACATGAAATAGTAAAATTTGAATTAACTTGTTCATAAACGATTTTTGTAACATTAACCAAACATTCAATTTCAATGTCTTACCATGTAAGCTGCATCCTTGACTTTGTTTTTCCCTTGAATCTTTATAATAACAACCCCAATTGTGTGTCTGAATGAAATGTCACAAATATCCAAAATGGTGATGTTATGACTTCTATAAATCCCACA
Source organism: Pinus albicaulis (assembly GCA_034641835.2). Classification (NCBI taxonomy): domain Eukaryota; kingdom Viridiplantae; phylum Streptophyta; class Pinopsida; order Pinales; family Pinaceae; genus Pinus; species Pinus albicaulis. Next base: position 1,106,914,456 of record CM076583.1, on the reverse strand, counting down.
ACCACTTTACTAAATTCTTGATAAGTATAAGGGTCACTATCATATTCAATGTTTGGGATATTGAAACCATGAGGAATATCTGCAATAACTAGGGAATAATCCATTTTAGGTATGAGTTTTACAATGTCTTCACAATCACCTGATATTATTTGATATTGGATATTGTGGAGCCCATTCCAAATGAAATGATTAACACTGGGATCAATTTCAACATCACTAAGACGTTGTTTTCTTATCCTTCCATTTTTATTTTTTCAATAAAGCTTCTGAAACTATCTAGTGCTCCATTTGCATCATTCTTCATCTTTAATAAAATAAACAAAAGAAATGTATAAGTTATAAATAGTGGTGTGTATAAAAAATAATACCAAAAAAAATGTATTATATTTAACAAAAAGTTATAATCCAAAAGAAAAAAGTAAATATAACAAACTTACTTTATAAATTCCTCAGACATTTCCTACATTGATAATTCTCCTGAATTTACATGAGATAATAATTTTTTACAATATTTTCATCCTTCACTCCTTTCATTGATCTCCAAGGATTGATAGTCATATTTTCTAGAAGGAGCTTCATTTCAGGACTCGATTTACTCTTGGTACATATCAATGGTTTAGACTTTTTAACCTTCTGACTTTGATGCCAATGTTATCCCACAACTCAAAAATCTAATCAATCAATTCCCATATCCCTCTAGTTCTAAATGCCAACTAGAAAATGTTGTCCATACCTCTAAATATTTCATAATTTACTTTGCCACCTTTTGAACTTATTTTTTCTTTTATTTGATAATTGATTTCCATATAATATTCCTTCTAGAATGCATGATCAACCTTTTTCTTATCACCACCACATTTTTCTTCAAATTCACTACGAATAAATCTGACCCTTTAGATGAAAGGCATAGACATCCTATACTCATTATCTAAATTATGATCCCATTTCAATAACTTTACTTTTATATATGTTAAACCAACATAAATTATACATTTCATTGTTTCAAAACGCGGGTTATTGGGATATTCCTCCATTAATTGCCTTTGAGCTTCTACAGAATGGTTTCCCCCAAGTATATAATATTTGTATTCAAAACATTTTGACTTGTCAAATGATTCTTTGTTAGGAACCTGACTTGGATCAAAAAGAAGAACATAATCAACCACATCTGCAAAAGGGTTGTACCTCATCAATGTTTTCAAATTGTGAACATGCAAGTCGTGTGGCTTTCTAATTTGATATTTGAATTGTCCTTCATCTGGCTTGTAGAACTGAATAACATTAAGTTGAAATGACCAACCACCGTCAATTAAATTTTTCTTTGCCAAATGATGTCGAATGGCTTTTTTTTTTTTCATAACGCCATCCTCTAAATCAGCTCATGGCATAATGATTTCCCTGCTTGCTTTGGAGTTTTCACTAGGCCCTTCATTTTTGTCCATGATTTTTTCAGAATGAGTAATTTTTTGTTTCTTCCTCCTATTGGTTATGATATTTTCTTAAACTGAAACAATCTCCTCATCATCAACTATAAGGGAGACATTCTTGGACATTCTTGTTTTTTTTTTTTTTTTCTCTTCTCCTTTCTAACATCGGTTCTAATTTGATCTCAGATATGGCAATAGATTCTTCATCTTCAGCTTCAACTTCGGCTTCAGCTTCAACTTCCTCATTTTGAAAAGTAACATGTCTACCTTTACTAGATTGATCCCTTTGATACAATCTTGTATCATCATGGAGTATTGTTTTTTCTTCTTTCCCATATCTTCTGCTTCATGTTCAAGGAAAATGGAGACAAAATTCATAATATCTCGCTCTATATAATAGATCCCCCCCAACATAATTGAAATTCCCTCAACAAAATCTTGTAAAACAAAATATAATATGTTTCTGAGTTTTTTTAGGGTTATTAAAAAAACTCAGAAATAGGTTATTCCTCTCTCTTTTAAATCTATTTCACCTATATGGACTCTCTTTTAAAAAATATAATATGTCAATATTAATTAAGTTAATAAAAATACAATGATACAATTTGAATAACACAAAACAGATAATCGTAAATAAAAATACTTACAATCTTCTGTGCAATATTTTGTACGATTTGTTTGCATATCTTTGAATAATTTTTCCTCGTGTTATACACTGATAATGTAAAATGATATCTATGTTTATCATGTGACTTGGGCGGTTTTGATAGTACATAAACACTTTTAGTATTTGGAAGAATATATAGGTCTAATACTTTTCCAACAGGTCATAACTTTCAACATCAAAATTCTTACTAGAATATAGATATAATTGCATAGATTCATCTTCTATATCTTTCAGAAACCATGTATATTTTGAACGATTCACTTCTATTGATTTCTTCCAGTATCAAACCAACTTATTTTCTTTTGTGGATGCATCTCCCACATTTTCAGTAATTAACTAAGGTGCAGTTCATCCAACTGTGTTTTTGAAGGCCCACCTGTAGCTTTAGATGATGAAAATGTTGACTTTGGTCTAGAAATATTGACATAAACCTTCATTGATGCCATTTTCCTGCAAACATATATATCTACACATAAATTACTAAATCAAAAAAATATATATATCTTACGTAAAAAAATAGAAAACCTGTTTAATATATATATATATATATATTCCCCGACAAAAACTGTAAAAAACAATTTATTTTTTTTACATGTCATCTACCCAATCCCCCTAAAAAAAAAAAAAAAAAAAAATTATAATTTGTGGGTCGATTCTCAGAATCGCCCCCCCTAAATTTAAAACAATTTACTTAAAAAAAAAATAATTTTTTTTATATTTTCTCCTCAACCCCACTAAAACAAATTTTAAATTTTTTTTATATGCCCAAGGCCCCAATTCTCAGAATCGGCCCTTGGGAATATACTTTTTTTTTAAATATACCCAAAGGGACGATTCTCAGAATCAACCCCTTGGGCATTTAAAAAAAAAAAATTCATATGTGCAAGGGGTCAATTCTAAGAATCGAGGCCGATCTCCTTGCCTTGGGCACCCTCGGGCTCATGCGGACACCGCCTCATGGGCACGTCTGCCTGTAGCACAACGCCCATGATGTCATGCTGCAAGTGGACGTGCCCACGAGGCAACGTCCACCTGAGCCCAAGGGTGGCACTTGGGCTCAGGCAGATGTCGCCCCACGGGTGGATCCGCTCGGAGCACGGGTGCCCTGGCCCAAGTGGGCACACCCATCGGCCCCTCTGTTTGCCCAGGGGGCCGGTGGGCGCACCCACTTGGGCCAGATCAGCCATGTGCTGACCCAAGCGGGCCAACCCACAATGGGCATGTTAATTGTTTTTTAATTTTATATACAAAAAAATTAAAAATTAATGGGAAAATATGGTAAATTTTTAACAGTTTAAAATAGCTTTACTTTAATTAGTTTTAACAACTTACTAATTTCTGGAATAATAGAAACAAAACTAACTTTTCAAAAGAGAGAATCTCCCATTGACAATGTTGCTTCTCTAGAAAATCGTTCCAGTATTTTAAACAAACCACGAGAAATCTTGACGTGATGTGTGGAATAGTGAAAATGACATTTCTTATAAAGAAGAAATAACGAAATTGTTTACGACACGGTGAATGTGGGAAAAAAAACATTGATGAATATTAAAAAAATAAAATTTATAATGTAGTCAAAGTTATATAATTTAATTAAAATTATTTTAGTTTGAAAACAATTATTAAGAGAAAAATGTCTAGTAAATTTAATTCAAAATTAAGGTCCATATTATGAGAATATTTTAATAACTATTTTTCAAATAAATCTTTTAAATAAAATTTGGAGGGACATACTTCAAGCAAAAAATTTCAGCGAAAAATTTTGGAAGGAATTTTTGGAGGGAATTTTTCATTGTTTCAACTATATATTATCATTGGGAGAGAGAGCATTTGCATCATTCACCATTTCTTGTTTGAGTGTTATGGATTCCTCTGATAGTGAAGTTTCTTTTTATGAAGAATCAACATCTTCGTCACGTAACAACTCTATTCATATTGATGAATATAACGAGAGAAGTAGTGACAAAATGAAAGATGAAGATTTTCAAATGAATAGAGATTCTAAATGTCGACTTATTCCCAATCCTATGGACTATGAGAGAAACAATGGCAAATGGAAAGATGAAGAATTTCCAAAAACTAGAGACTCACATTTTCCAGTTACTCCTAATCCTAAGGAATTTGAGAGCAATAGTGATGAATGGAAGGATGACAAATTTTCAGTGGATAGAAAGCCACAATTGCCACTTAGTCCTAATCCTAAGGACTATGAAAGAAATAGTGATGAATGTTCGGATGACAAATTTTCAGTGGATAGAGAGTCACATCTGCCACTTAGACCTAATCCTAAAGACTATGAGAGAAATAGTGATGAATGGCATCATGAAAATGTTTCAGTGGATAGATAGTCACATTTGCCACTTACTCGTAATCCTAAGGATTATGAGAGCAATAGTGATAAATGGCAGGATGAAAAAATTTCAGTAAATAAAGCGTCACATTTTACAGTCATTCCTAACCCTATGGACTTTGAGAGCAACAGTGATGAAGGAAAGGATGAATAAATTCCAATAAATCAAGAGTCTCAATTTCCAATTACTCCTAATCATATGGACTATGGGAGAAGTAGTGACGAAGGTCGGGATGAAGAATTTCCAATAAATCAAGAGTCTAAATTTCCACATAGTCCTAATCCTATGAAATTTGAGAGTAGTAGTGATGAAGGGAAAGATAAAGATGGTGAAGTATATCCTCCAATTCAGTATTTCAAAACCACGGATGATGGTATTGAAAATTTTCATGGTGCTAAACATGGTAATGAATATTTTTCAAACAATGATGGTGGTGAATTTTCTAACTATATTGAAAATTATCATAGTAAGAATAGTATTCCTCCTAATGATCATGGAAATGCTTGTTCATAGAATGATGAAATGATAGATATGTTGCTATATTGTTTCTAGGAGTAGGAGTAGACCTTTTCGTATCAATCCAAGATTTTCCAGTTATACAAGGGGTAGTGTAGTATATCTCACGAGAAGAAGTTCTATTAGGGAGCTCATTTCAAGTGTCTATTGTAAAAAGGATTGCTTGAAACACATGGATTTCAAATTTTCTTTAGAGAAAAGGAAGAACCATTTGTCAATGAATAAAATCATGTAGAACTCATATTTATTGGGGTGCATGCAATCTACACTGGCAGGTTATGATTATCATATTAGGCCTTTATTGCTCTATAGAAAGGATTTTAAAATGATTCATTCAATTGGAAATTTTCATCTATCAAAAATACAAGATAATTTGGAAAAGGATCATACATATTATTCAAAAGTTTGTCATAAACGAGAGTTTGGGCCACTAGAAAACACTGCAATGTCATGGCTGCAAGACTTCTTTTCAAAACATGGAGAGTGTATTCCAAATAGTGATACAATACATATTCTAGATAATTTCTCAAGACGAGAAATCTACAAATTATACAAGGAATATGAAAAATATGTTGAAGGAAATGGTATTAATATTTAGTGCAGATATGGAGGAGAGAATTCAACAATGTTCATATTCCTAAGAAGACAAGGATAGGGGTTTGCAATAGATGTGCTTCTCTAAAATAAAAAAAGGGATAAATGTCAAGGAGTAGAAAGAGGCAAGCATTCACAACATTATTCTTTTAAATTGTATAGTGATAAACTATGAAAATGCATTTATTAATACGTTTATTTTATGTTATGTGTAGATTCTTTTGTTAAAGCCCTTCAAGAGCATCGCGAACAACAAAAAAGTGAAAGAAAAAGGTTGTACAAGCATCAAAAGAAGTGTTATGATAATCCAAATAAATATTCTGGTTTGATAATTGATGGTATGGACCAGAGGAAAACACTTCTACCACATTTTGTTCGCACACCAAAAAATTTGCAAGAGAAAAATTTTGTCCAGTTTCACTTGGTCGGTTGTATGTACTCAATGGGAAAATGTCGCCAAGAGTTTACTTCACAGCTCCAAATATTCATAATGATGGAAATCTGACAATAACCATAATCCATGATGTGCTTTCTCATTGGGGTGGTAATCTTCCTGAAATTGTGTATCTACAATTAGACAACACTTGTCGTGAAAACAAAAATTAGATTGTTTTTTAATATCTAAACATGCTTGTTGAATTGATAATTTTTCATAAGGTAAAGGTTGGTTTCCTTCTTGGTGGGTACACTCACAACCATATTGATAAGATGTTCAGTCGTTTTTTAGTAAAATTGAGGAGGAAGAATGTTGGGAGCTTGCCATCATTAATTGAATGTATTAAGAAATCATATATGCGAGAGCCTATTTTTCATGTGTTAGAAGAAGCTATTGACATGCGAAGGTTTATTCTCAGATCACATGGTCAGGAGAAATGCATTGAACAACTTAATGACATTAGCTTCCAACATCAATTTTGTATCAAACAAATTGATGGGAAAACACTTATATGGGGCAAGAAGTGTTCAACAACTGCAGAATGGGCGCCATCATCGGGTTTGGAATTTTTGAAGTTCATTCCAAATCATCCAATTTTTGCATCAAATATATTGTTATTACAATCAGTTGATGAAGTTCATAATGCATAGAGGCTAAAGAGAGATATATATTATTCTGAATTCCTAGAAGAAATTAAAAAAACCATTAGATATACATATGAGTACTTTGATGTTGTTGATTCAGTTTTGTGGGAGTCATTTTTCAATGATTAGAGTCATATCCTTTCAAGACCAGCAAATGAAGATATTCTTTTGAAGACTCCATTTATTTGGCCACAAAATGTGTCAAATGAACAGGAGGAAACAAACATTCTTGAACAACAAGAATCGCGTGGTATTATTAATTTTGCACAGGCGGAGGAAAGAAAAATGTATATTGGTTCCAGAATATCTCGCGCACAATGTGAAGCCATGGAAGACCTTTACAGAGTTTCAGTATAGGATATTAAGGAGGGTTGCATGATCGCAATCTTAGCACATGAATATCCACATGGCTATCCATTCTGGGTTGTCAAGGTTATAAATGTGATTACAGAAAATGAGGATGTTACAGGTCTTGAAGTACATTATTATGCTAGAAAAACACACCCATTCAATGGTATGTACAAGCCAAAGATGGTAGTTGATAAAAAAATTGGCAGAAAGAGAAAAAGAAAGGGTACAAATATAAATCATCGCTACAAAAACCTCTTAAAATTGGAGGAAGTTGACATACTTGTTTATGAATTCAATTTAACAAAGAGAGGAAATCTTCGATCTAGGACGACAGAGATTCTTAAGAGGTTACTACCACAAGAAACAGTGTTGAGCTGGTAGTCTGCTGGACCCAGTTGTAGATCTACAAGAATTTTGAAGCCTCAAGTGGTGGGCATGCATGTTGACTTAGATGGGGCACTAGTTGATGAAAGAGAATAATATGGAACATTTTCATCTTCATCGAGTCATTCATATGAAGATGTGAATTCTGATAGTGTGCAAGAAAATATCAGTGATTTTGAATAATTGTGTAACAAAATTGATATAAATGATGTTTGCATTGAGCAATGAAAATGATATTTTAACATCCCTATCATCTTGCATGAAGTTATGAGTCATTTTTATGTTTTTTGGATTATATGTTTTAATTATGATGAATTCATTTGTCTCAAATATTGACAATGAAACAATAACTTGGAGAAATAATTTATGTTCATTGGGTTATTTTAGTCATATAATTTATTCATAATATCATGGTTGAAATATTTTGAAAAGTTAATATTTTTTAATTCTATGGGTGAAAAATTGTGAAATGTATTTTATCTTTAACATTATGATTGAAAACAATTAGAATTTTAGGGATTGTTAGTGTCATGATATTATATGTTAAATGACATGTATAAAATTATTATATTTGTAATGTGTTTAAAATCTCATTATTTTATATTTAACGTCATTACTAAAAATATGTTGAAATTGTACCCGGAAAATAAAAATCATATTCTAGCACCAACCATTGTGTGTTTTTTCCATTTTTTTGGCACATGAAAATGGTTTTTACTGCCATATTTTAAAAAATTTGCAAATCAACACTAAAAAAAATAAAACCTCGTTCTAGAATGCACCCTTTTCATTTTTGGGTCGTTTTTCATGTTTTTTGGGGTTTTTTTGGCTAGAGTTCATGTTTTTAGTTTATAGTTCTCATTTAAACAAGTGTCTCTCTCGATAAATATAGGATTAATTCCACAGGGTGAAAGCATGGAGTGGGGTTACTCTTTTTGGAGAGTGAGGGTGCATTTGGGTAGAAAATATTATGGCTCGATCAAACCATTTAAGCGCTCGATCGAGCTTGTAGAGCGCTAAAAAAATAGTTCGATCAATAATTAAAAATAACTCTCGATCAAGCTCTTGTGTAACCTTAGGTTAGGATATCGATCGAGATTTATGGATCGTGTTAGCGCTCGAATCTGCCTCAGGCTGAAAGAAGGCGAGGTTCAAGGCAACAGCAAACCAAGCTCAGCCTCGTAGCTATCCCTACGAGGATAGGAGAGGGCTCTCTCCAGGTCTATCTCGGCAAAAATGTCCAATAGGGCCTGAGATGACCTAAATGAAACACTGATATTGATTTCAGGCTATTAAATAGATATGAAAAGGGGTTTTAATGGATGATTAGGTTTTTTGGGCTGTATGGGACTAAGGACAGCATTGAGCAAAGATTTAATCAAAGGCACAGGGTATTTCATAAGGCGAGATAGGAATGAAGTTTAACAATTAAACTGAAATTAAATGGAATGTAAAGACTGTTTAAGAAAGCTGAAAAGGGCATTAAACAATGAATCCTTTCCAACAGAAGAAAATTACACAAATACTGAACACTCCTTCAAGGCAGAGAAAATAAATTGGATTCTACCTATCTTACTGCAAAAGCATCCAGTAAACTGATTATGAATGAAATGTAAAACATTACGAGATTACATATGAAACAGTAGAAGAACATATGCTAAACCTTCACACCACAAGAATCTTACAAATCAGAGCTGCACCATTTAATTATTTCTCTGTCAAACAACTATACAGTAAAGCTCTGTATTTCTCCTCCACCAGCTTTCAGAATTCTCCCCAACCCCTTACAAATGGTTTTTCAATACAATAAATAGACTCCTCTAGGAGAGAACAAATCGACCAAAAATGAGGGATTTGTTTCAATTGAAATAACAAAGATAGAAAAGATTGATTCATCTATTCTAAAAACAGAACATCGTTTCCCTTGAATTCCTCTGATAGCCAATTAAGAGACAAATACTGGAGCGCAGATCCATTTGGAGATTTAACTGAAGTCCTTAATAGAAAATTGATCCTATTCTTCTGCTGTGGTAGGTAGTCTTTATTTAATCTGGGCTTGACTTTTCGCTTTCCTTTTACATCTTCCATTTGAATAAAAACTATTTTTTAATAAAAATAGCTTGGAATTGCAATTTCTCCTTTACACATTCAAAACACCATTTAATTGTCATTGCAAAAGAAATAATCTATAGCTATCAGTCATTACATATGCACCCTCATGAAAATGCCACCTGTCATGACAGCCTACTTCACGATCTGACCTGCATATGTTTAAATATGAGCGTTCCTCTGTAATTTTATCCAGCTCTCTCGTACCTGACAGACACAAGGGAAAGAGAAGTAGCTACAAGATCAAGAGGAGCCAAATCAGAAAAATGAAATGTCTTATAGAGTTCAAAATTTTTCAAATTTTGCAAGCATGTATGAGCACACTAAAACCAGCATCTGTCACTTCATAAAATCCTCCAAGCTTGATGGAGTCCATGTTTTACAGCCCTCAGTCCTAACAATTCCGTGCATTTGATGGTCTCTCCAGGTTGCCAACTCGATAAACAGCATGAAGAAACCTATGATTATCTTTGTGCACCCACCCAATACATTTTCGGGCTTCCTGGATGTGTGCGCCACGTAGCACACCCAGTGCGCCGCGCGTGCCATGTGCGCCGCGTGCTGCTTGTATGCGCCGCGTGCGATGTCAGTTCACTATCTCGGCCTCAACACTTACAATTGCGTCCTTTAACTTCAGCTTCATCCATCCAATTTTTAATTTCGACTTCTCTGCTCCATCCTCTCTTCCTGGGGGGTTTTGGTGGAGGCTCCAAAGGTTGCTCCCTTTGAAATTTTTGTATATCAGAGGCAGAAAGAAATAGACCAAGGAGACAAGTGAACGGTATGATGGTCTCTGCATGAGCAAACCATAACCGAGCCTTCTCCACAGCTGCATTTTTCATTAGAATAGCTTGCTCCATTGATTGCACAATATTTTGTAGTAATGGTACCCCCATCTGATAATTTATCGATTCTCCATATCCTTTAAGATAATGTAGCACCAAATCATCAACCCATTCAAGTAGTTCAACCTCCATTCGGGTAAAAAGTCCACACGCTTGATCAGTTTTGTCTAGTAAAGTTGCTTCCTGCCTTGTATGTTGGGCAAGTATCATGAAATCGCAAATGGATATCATTTGCTTGACTGTCAGTTATTACAGCAAAACTCCGATGTTGGCCTGCTCCAAGAACTCCTTTCCCAGCGAAAAGCCCCATGCCAAATACAACTGCACTAGCTAAAGCACGAGGGACCTTCACGTGTTAATTCTCCATTTGTTTTCTTTGCATCCCAGGGAGATTGCCACCCCCTTAGCCATGATGGTATTTGTTGTGAACCATGGGTTTCCCCTGTAACTATATCATCTGCAGACTTCAAAAGACTCTCCAGACGTATAGATAATTGCTCTAGCTCCTTTATGCGCTTCCTGGTCGGTGCACGAGTTCCATGCCTGGCCACAAGATTTAAAAGAATCGGAGTACATCCACTGATAAGCACTGCGGAATTTTGATAATCATCATTCATTGCTTCTTTTCCAGCACCATATCTGGATGAAGTGGAGAGATATTGGCACACATCAAACTCTCCATTAGAAAAATCATGCAGTTGGCCCTTAACACTTACACTAATTGCAAATATTACAGTGATTACAAAACCTAAATGAAATTTCACTCCTCCCATTTCCTGTCTCCTCCTCAGTTCGTGGCCCTTTGTAATCAGCAGCCCTCTTTCTCCCTGGGCGTTGTATGTGCGCAATCTTACTCTTCTCCCCGCGTTGTTGTCTGCAAAATTCTTGCTTCGACTTCGTGAAATGCCTGTGCGGTTTATTCCTCTATTTATAGTATCACAAATGTGGAATAAACATTGATCTGGCCAACAGAAAAAGCCCACTCGTATTTGTGCGTCGTTAAAATAAGGGCGGTGAAGAAGGCAGTGACTATGATCCCATAGCAAAACTTAGCACGAAACTCAAATGTCTCCGCACCTCCTGGAATATCATTAAGGGACACCTTGTCATTCATGGATTCATGAGCTTCAGCAGCTAGTTTCTGCAGTTGACCAGACTTTGAAAGTAGTAGAAACTTGTGCAACAAGAAATTTGTATCCTTAACTTCCACAACATAGCCAGTAGGCACTTCAACAGAAACTGTCCTGCCAATGCTGCAGAACTTGAAACAATTTGACAAATTACATATTCATTACAAAAACACATTTGATGATTTCTTCTTCAAAACAGGGTTTTGAAGAAGAATCAATCTCGCATTATTGACGATGACATTCATGAAATAAAAACTTACTGAACCTTCATCTACCCTGCAGGCATTATTTGACATGTTTGAAGACCAACCACTAGACCTTGACTCTGAAAATGACTATTTTGACCAGAGTAGCACTAATGACTGCAAATGACGGGAAATGAACTTTGGATAATTTGATTCTGACAAGGGACTGACAGGACCGAGTCTAACAGATCGATCAAGCTTTAAAGCTCCATCAAGCTTTAAAGCTCGAAATATTAAAATTTATGTAAATTATTGATATGAAAAAATTAAAATTTTAAGTACTCGATAGTTAAAAAATAAATAAATTTAATTATTAATTATATTTGAATAGGTAATTAACAATGGTGTGGAATAATTTCTGATTTCATTTCTAGTGTTTTGGTGTATAAATTTGAAAAAACAAATCTATCCCACTTGTAATTGAAATTGTAATATTCTGACGCAACAAAATTGAAATTCGGACCCCTAAGGAGAGATGGTCACTGTAGCCGTGGCTCTGTCAGCATTTCCCTTCAATCTACTTGGTTCACCTCCACGTGGTCTTCTTAGTTCTTTTGGAATTTTATTTATCAATTTCAGAGAAATTGATAAATAAATACATTCAGCAACTTTCGAATGTTAATTTATATTTCCCGGTATATATATTTATCTCCAAACCTTAGGACTAAGGTTATAACCCCTCGCACTTATACACCTTCAATCACGGGAATTCAATTATCTGTATGTGCCCTACTTTACAACCAATGTTTAAACCTTCGAGATTTTATATTAATACCGATGCTCTATTTCTTAAACAAATGGTTGTATATTAACCTTTGGCTTTGGGTCCACCTCTATGATCAATAGACCAATCAAATGCACGCACCGTACCCCGGTTATCATTTGCGCATCTTCATCAACCGACCACCGTCTGATGGCTCCCTCCCAGATCGACGGCATTCCACGATATCGCTCGATCTCCTTGGTCGAACATTAACATGCGATGGCGTGCATTGAAGGGCGGTTTTGGGCTTCCGTCCTATGCCACGCATCGAACACTAAATGGAATCACTCGCGTTCAGAAAATACTGCCTACTCCGCAAAAGCGGTGCGATATGGGCAACCCGGCTTTGTAAATCCGCTCGCGGTTTTTTTGAACAGTGACTAGCCAAAGTTTGTCCAGGGTTGCGCTATCCTTTTAATTCAGTTAACTTGGGTCTAGCCATGGTTCAGGACTCAATCAACAACGGAACAGTTCCTCTTCTTATTAAGCAGGGTTTTTATTATTTCGGGACAGAGTTCGGTGACTGCGTTTTTCACACAGATCTCGCCTGCGGGTGGGATTAATTTAACTATTCAAACAAGTCAAAGGAAACAACGGGCACAGTGATGTGAAATTGTACAACGACTCAGTTCAATAGTTACATACAAGACAATGTTTAATCACCTCACAATCAAACAAATTTCCTCACAAATAACAACTCAAGACAGTTAGATAATCAACGAGAACGGAAACTCATTTAACTGGAAGCAATTGTTTGATACACAGATTTTATTTCAGAAACCTCTCAGCCGTTTTTTTCCTCCCCCCTTCAATACATCTGAGGGATACATTTTATACATATTACAATGTGTCTCTTCGATTCCTCTGTGAGGACTGTTTAAAAAAGCCGAATTACAATAATTCAACTAACTGAAACATGACAGAGGATCGAATCTAAACCTATTTGACTTCTATGGATTCTAACTAATCTAAATGAAATATTCAGCTGAGGTATTGACACCTAGCTGTTACAATTCAAATGTTTTCGAACCCTCCTAGCCACAACATGTGGACAAAACCTCCTACATTTCTAGCTAGTGTCTAATGCCCCTGCATCAGACTGCCGAGGGAAATTTTATTCATGGGCTCCTGTCCATGAGCTCTTCCACCGATCTTCCTATCTTCTGCAACATTCCTTCAGTCATCCAAGTGGCATCTTCCTTTGGCTTATCCTTCCATTTGATTAAGTACTGAAAGTACTCTTGTCCTCTGGTCTTCCTGAACACTCTCTTGTCCAATATCTTGTCTGGTTGCAATGGTTGTGCTGGAGGTAGCTGCTCCTTCCACTCAATCTGTTCCTTGTCTGCTGATCTTTCTTCTGCACCATCATCCTCATACTTGTACAAATCTGCAACATTAAAAATGGGAGATATTCCAACATCAGGAGGTAATTCAATCTCATAAGCATTTGCAGAAACCTTTCTAAGTATCTTGCATGGCCCAATATTTTTGAACTTCATTTTGTTATACTGCTTCTTTGGGAATATCTCCTTTCTCAAGTGCGCCAAAACCAGATCTCCTACTTCAAAATGAACTTCCTTTCTGCTCAAGTCTACTCTGACTTTGTATTTGATGATGTTGCCTTGTAGTTGTTGTTTCACTTGTTCATGTATGGCATGGATCTCTAAAGAAAATTCCTCACCATCTACGCTCCTTAGCTCTGCCTTTCCCATATTTCTTAACTCTGATATTCCTCTGGGGTGCATTCCATAAACAATATGTAATGGGCTCTGCCCTGTGCTCCTGTTTGGTGAGTCATTATATGCATATTCTGCCTGGGGAAAAATATGGTCCCACTGCTTGGGATGCTCTCCTGCAAGACTTCTCAACAAATTTCCTAGACTCCTATTCACTACCTCAGTTTGTCCATCAGTATGGGGATGATAAGGTGAGCTGAAACTCAGTTTGGTACCAAGTTTCTTCCACAATGTCCTCCAAAAGTGACCCACAAATTTGGTGTCTCTATCTAAAACAATACTCTTGGGAAACCCATGCAATCTAACAACTTCTTTGAAAAAAAAGTTAGCAACATGGGTGGCATCACTAGTTTTATAGCATGGAATAAAATGTGCCATTTTGGAGAATCTATCCACCACAACAAAGACTGCATCATTCCCTCTCTAAGTCTTGGGAAATCCTAGAACAAAATCCATACTCACCATGTCCCAAGGCCTGTCTGGAATAGGCAAGGGAGTGTACAATCCTGCATTCTAGCTCCTTCCTTTGGCATATTGACAGATTTTTCAATTCTTCACAAACTTATCCACTTCTGCTCTCATCTTGGGCCAATAATAGAAGTGACTCAGCTGCTCATAAATCTTATTAGTACCAAAGTGTCCAGCAAGTCCACCACTATGCTTCTCTTTGATCAAATTTTCTCTCATGGAACATTTTGGTACACACAGTTGGTTCCTTCTGAATAACAAGTCCTCCTGCAAGAAATAATCCAGCCACTGGCTTCTATATGTTAAAACAGGGTTACAACATGCCTCAAATGCTTCTTTAAAATCTGGATCTATTTTATACAATTCTTTGAGAAAATCAAACCCTACAACTTCAAAATTAGTTTCTTGAACAAGCATGTGCCTCCTACTCATAGCATCAGCTACTTTATTAGCTTGGCCACTTATGTGTTTCAAAACAAAATTAAAACCTTGGAGATACTCAACCCATTTGGCATGCTTATGCTTCAACTTGGGCTGCTGTACAATATACTGCAAAGCATGATTGTCATAATACAATACAAATTCCTTGGACATCAAATAATGTCACCACTTTTTCAATGCCTGAACAATTGCATAAAATTCCTTCTCATAAGAGGAATACTTTCTTCTGGTGTCATTTAGCTTCTCACTGAAATAGGCTACAGGCCTATCATCCTGACTCAACACAGCTCCAATGGCCTCCCCACTGGCATGAAATTTTACCTGAAATGGTTTAGTAAAATTAGGCAGAATCAAAACAGGCTTCTTCGTTATCTTTTTCTTCAAAAATTTAAAGTTTCTCTTTGCTTCAGTAGTCCACTTGAATGGTTGTTTTCTCTTCTTTATTGTCTCAATGATGGGTGCATTAATCTTATTGAAGTCTCTTATAAACATTCTGTAAAAACTGGCAAGTCCATGTAAACTTCTTACCTCAAAAACATTCCTGGGTGAAGGCCACTCCAAAACTTCCTTAACCTTTTATGGGTCCATCTTCAATCCTTTTGCAGAGACAACAAAACCCAAATACACCAACTCTTCCTTCATGAATGAGCATTTCTTTAAGTTTATCAGCAGTTTCTCTTGTTGTAGCTTCTTCAAGACATGATTAAGATGCCTTAAATGTTCTTCTTTAGTTCTGCTGAAAACTGATATATCATCCAGATACACTATCACAAATTTACCAATGAATTCTTTCAATACTTCATTCATAAGTCTCATAAAAGTGCTAGGTGCATTTGACAACCCAAAAGGCATTACCATCCACTCATACAGTCCTTCATTCGTTTTAAAGGCAGTTTTCCACTCATCACCCTCTCTTATTCTAATCTGATGGTATCCACTTTTCAAATATATCTTTGAAAAATATTTAGCACCACTCAAACAGTCCATTAAATCCTCAACTCTGGGCAAAGGGAATCTGTACCTGATTGTGATCTTATTGATTGCTCTGGAATCAGTACACATCCTCTAGCCTCCATCTTTCTTTGGGCTCAATACTGTTGGTACTGCACATGGACTCAAACTTTCTCTAATCAGCCCCTTGTCCACCAACTCCTGTACTTGTCTCCTGATTTCCTCATTTTCCTTGGGATTCATTCTGTAGGCTGCCTTATTTGGTAGATTTGAACCAGGGATAAAATCTATCTGATGGCTGATCTTTCTCACAGGTGGCAGCTCATCAGGTAAATCATCCACAATAATGTCACAATAATTGTCTAACATCTCTTGGATTTCTACTGGCAAATCAGAAATCTTTGTAGAAGTAAGAACTACTTTAGGTTTGCAAACTAAAGCAAAGCTTACCTCTTCTTCTTCTATCTACTGCAGATATTCCTTCCCGCTCAGCAACAAGGTCTTTGGATCAATCACTCTGTTGGATGGCTCTCCTTCTTCCATGGGAATCAATATATGATGTACCCCATCTTTGAAGAACTTGTAAGTGTTCTTCTTGCCATCATGCACTGCTGCTCTGTCAAACTGCCAAGGTCTACCCAGCAATATATGACACACATCCATGGGCATTACATCACACAAAACTTTGTCCTTGTATTTGCCCATTTGCAGCTCTATCTCACACTGTTCTTTTACAACCAGCTGGTGCCCTTTATGCAGCCAGGACACCCTGTAGGGAGTTGGATGCTCCCTTGTCTTCAACTTCAACTTCTCTATCACCTCAGTGGAAACCAAATTGTCTGTGCTGCCACTATCAATGACTAGCTGGCAGCATTTCCCTTGGACTTTGCATATGCTCCTAAACAAAGTCTTCCTTTGTGCAGGCTCAGTGACCTCTTTAGCTTGCTTCAACAGGACCTTATTTACCACCAAGGACTCTCCCCTCTCTGGAAGAATTTATTCTTCAATTTCTGCCTCTTCTCCAGCCTGGGCAACAACAGCATTTCTTGGACCAGCGCCCACATTCTCTGGACACTCATAGTGCTTATGTCCCACTTGCTGACATATATAACACCTCAACTCTCTACCTCTGCCTCTGTCTCTGCCTCCTTTTCCTTTTCCTCTGTAAGAACCCCTTCTGCCCCTTGCATCATCCTCTGTAGATGCATTCTGAGGTGAGCTACTGTTAGCTCCATCCCTGGGTGTAGTAGGCTTTCCTCTACCACCCTGACTTCCCTTTCCATGGAAAGTACCTCTCTTCTTGGCAGACTGTTTCCTCAGGAGTTTCTCCTCTGCTTTCAAGGCCATCTGATAGGCCTCTTCCACTTTCTTAGGAGACAGGAGACCAATCTCATCTTGGATCTCCAGCTTGAGACCATTCACATATCTGGCAGTCTTCTCTGGTGTGTCTTGAAATTGCCCAGCTCTTATGCTCACTCTGTAGAATTCCTCTGTGTATTCCTTTACTGTCAGTAACCTCTGTCTCAGGTTCTGCATTTGCCTATACAATTTCAACTGATAATCACTAGGCAATAATTTACCTTCTAATTTAGCCATCATTCTGGTCCAGCTCTTGATAGGTTGCTTGCCAACTCTCCTCCTTTCTGCCTGCACTCCATCCCACCAAAGTGTAGCATGTCCTTTCAGCTTTTTCACTGCAAAATTGACCTTTTTATCTTCTCTTATTTCTTCATAATCAAAGCACTTGTTCATTTCATTTATCCATTCCACCAGCTCCTCTGGATTCATCCCTCCTGCATAACTCGACACTTCAATTCTGGGCTTGACTGCAGACCCCAGAACAGTTCTGAGGAGCCTCATGTCAGGAGGAATTTCAACATTTTCTTCAGCTTCTTCTGTTTCAGGTTCATTGATGTCTTTAGGATCTCCGGACTCTCTTCGCTCTATGACATCCATTCTGGCCTCGACCCTCTGCAACATCCCCAACACCTCTGCGTTGGTAACGGGTCTCCTTCTGCCATCACCTCTACCAACTCGGATTGCCATGTCAGCTCTTAGCAAAAACAACTCAAAAAAAATGGCTTCGATACCACAAATGATGCAAAAAAACTGAAATTTGGACCCCTAAGGAGAGATGGTGACTGTAGCCGTGGCTCTGTCTACATTTCCCTTCAATCTACTTGGTTCACCTCCACGTGGTCTTCTTAGTTCTTTTGGAATTTTATTTATCAATTTCAGAGAAATTGATAAATAAACACATTCAGCAACTTTCGAATGTTAATTTATATTTCCCGGTATATATATTTATCTCCAAACCTTAGGACTAACGTTATAACCCCTCGCGCTTATACACCTTCAATCACGGGAATTCAATTATCTGTATGCGCCCTACTTTATAACCAATGTTTAAACCTTCGAGATTTTATATTAATACCAACACTCTATTTCTTAAACAAATGGTTGTATATTAACCTTTGGCTCCGGGTCCACCTCTACGATCAATAGACCAATCAAATTCACGCACCGTACCCCGGTTATCATTCGCGCATCTTCATCAACCAACCACCGTCTGATGGCTCCCTCCCAGATCGACGACGTTCCACGATATCGCTCGATCTCCTTGGTCGAACATTAACGTGCGATGGCGCGCATTGAAGGGTGGTTTTGGGCTTTCTTCCTATACCACGCGTCGAACACTAAATGGAATCGCTCCCGTTCATAAAATACTGCCTACTCCGCAAAAGCGGTGCGATATGGGCAACCCAGCTTTGTAAATCCGCTCGCGGTTTTTTTGAACAATGACTAGCCAAAGTTTGTCCGGGGTTGCGCTATCCTTTTAATTCAGTTAACTCGAGTCTAGCCATGGTTCAGGACTCAATCAACAGCGGAACAGTTCCTCTTCTTATTAAGCGGGGTTTTTTTTATTTCGGGATAGAGTTCGGTGACTGCGTTTTTCACACAGATCTCGCCTACGGGTGGGATTAATTCAACTATTCAAACAAGTCAAAGGAAAAAACGGGCACAGTGATGCGAAATTGTACAATGACTCAGTTCAACAGTTACATACAAGACAATGTTCAATCGCCTCACAATCAAACAAATTTCCTCACAAATAACAACTCAAGACAGTTAGATAATCAACGAGAACGGAAATTCATTTAACTGGAAGCAATTTTTTGATACACAGATTTTATTGCAGAAACCTCTCGGCCCTTTTTTTCCTCCCCCCTTCAATACATCCGAGGGATACATTTTATACATATTACAATGTGTCTCTTCAGTTCCTCTGTGAGGACCATTTAAAAAATCCTAATTACAATAATTCAACTAACTGAAACATGACAGAGGATCGAATCTAAACCTATTCGACTTCTATGGATTCTAACTAATCTAAATGAAACAGTCAGCTGAGGTATTGACACCTAGCTATTACAATTCAAATGTTTTTGAACCCTCTTAGCCACAACATGTGGACAAAACCTCCTACATTGCTGGCTAGTGTCTAATGCCCCTGCATCATATTCTTATATTTATAATTTGGTAACTTAAAAATTAGTGTTTAATATGATTTAAATTTAAAAGTTATAATTTAAATAATAAACTTATTATAAATATATTTTAAATAATAAATTGATTAAACATAAGAAATTTATAAATTTAATTTAATAAATAGTATAATTTTTTATATAAATAAGTGTATCTCAAAAATGTGAATTTGACGTTGTTGGAAATGTATATTTTATTAAATTCACTCAAAAGTTAATAGACATGATTCCCTAGGTCTTAATTGTATCTATTAAAACCACACACACACATGCACAGTTGTAATAGTTGTAAGTTATAATTAATATAGTTGTAATGGATGCAATGGTATTTGCGGTTATAAATCTCTCTCAACCTGTAAAATGTGATTGCACTCAATTTTTTTTCTCAACAGACAGCAAGTTATATATATATATATATATATATATATATATATATATATATATATATATATATATATATATATATATATATATATATATATAATTGTTTAGTCCACACTTAGGTTTGCAATATGTATTTTTAAAATAATAAAGAAATAAGGAAATAATATTTTTAAAATGTTTTTTTGACTAATTTGAATTTGAGTATTCTAGATTTAAATGTGCATATGAAATAATTTTTAAAATAATAATATTATAAAATTCAGTTTAATTTAGTTTGTTGTTTTATTTATTATAATTTGATTTATTTTTATTAAAATTTTCTACATAAAAAAATTTATAAAATGATTACGTATAAAAATATGTTATATTTAAAATCAAAACAATAAACAAATTATTATATTTAAGAATTTCAAAATTAGAGAAATTTATCCATAAAATAAAATTTGGATTTATAATTAAAGAGAAATAGAATTTAGAATATATTTGAATATTAAAAAAAAATGGTGGAATAAACAATTTTAAGAGAGACTTTGATTTGTTTATTTAAGATAATTATGATAGCTCGATTGATCCTTTGTTTAACCATGATCGATCTATTTGAAATTTGAATTTCAAGCACTCAATGAGGGTTTAAGCGGTTGATCGAGCTGTTGAGGACCTAAAAATCAAAGTTTTAGCTCCTCTTCTGCATATTTTTCTACAACACCATTTTATACCCTATCGGACAAGTAAAATTTATCTTTAAGTGGCAGATTTGATCATGTTGGATTCAAGAAAGAACCCTTTATCCAATGGCATATGAGTTTGAGATTTTTGAATTCATATGATATTTTTTATCTAATTTCTTTTAAAAATAATGCTTGATTTTTTTTAACAATTTTAAAGAGGTCTAATAAAAAATAAATATCATAAAATATACACAACAAAAAATTCAAAAAATACCACTATATTCGCTTACAAGTCATCTTAAAAAGGGTACTCTTATTTTTTTAAGTTATTTAAAATGTTGAAAAAAACCTTACGTGAACACATGTGTCTGCAAAATGCAATTGAAATATTACTTAGCCAAATTTGAAAAATAATAAAAAATATAATTTTGGATAAAAATAATTTATTAATATGAAAAACTTAGCTCTCTCCATGTATGCTATCATCATATATATATTAAGATGTGTGAAAATATGCAAGGATAAGCATTCCATTTAATGGAAAATTGACATATTATACAACACTAAATATTTTTTCAAAAAATATCATTAGGAAAAAAACATAATTCTTCATAATTTTTATTTTTACTCCAAATCAAAATTCATAGTGCTTATATTAATTTTGAGGGCTTCAACTCGATAAAAGAGGAAAAACTTGAAATTTCATCACCACAGTTAGCCCAAAGTGTTTAGAAATATCATTTAAATACAAAATATGTAGCTAAAAGCTATTACAATTATCATGATATCATTTACCCATAATACTCAATATTTACATATTTTTGGCTTAATTGTTGCATCAGTGAACCACCCTGCAGTTCATACTCATTTGCATGGGCCATTACTTCTTTACCTACCACAATGTTAAACATAAACTATCCTTTGCACAAGTCATCATATCTTCCTATTAATGTTTTCGTTAACAAACATTGATATAATTATTAAATAAAGTATTAATCAACCAGTAACCAATATTTAATAGTGATCCTTCAGCATCTATCATGTGCATACATGAAATGTAAATATAATGTCGCAACATGTTTCTTCTAACAACACTATCCATGCATTAATTATAAGAAAATAATTATCAAAGTGTGTCATTAAATGCCACCTTACTATGATCCTTATTGCAAAAACACGCATTCCTTTACAAAGGAAGGCCACTATAACCATCCATTTTCATTTAAAGGATACCAGCAACTTAACTTTGTTTTTCATGCAGGTAATTAGATAAAATATTATTCAAAGAATGTTAGCCCCATGACTTATTCTTTGTGCATGTAACTAAGTAATCTTTCCAATACAATAAATGTTATTATTAGTGTTATTATGCATGCAAATGCATTTTCCCTTCTAAGGGATAAATAACATAATAGATACTATTATAATGCATGCAAATGCAAGTCATTTTTTCCAAAAGTATATTTCCAAGATAAAGCTATTTAGAAGGTCTATTGTACATGCTTTTTTAAAAAGAAAAACTAATTAGTTAGTTATTATTTACTGCGTGCAGATGTATGTGTGGATGTATGTGTTTTTCCAAAAGAAAGATAATGCATTTATTGCATGCGATTACTTGTTTATCTTCCAAGGTCTAGTTGATATTCTTTTCTACACGCAAATTATTGTTTTTCTTTGAAAGGCCTAACACAATATTTATATGCTTTCCATCCATAATTATTTTATAATAATCCATCAGCATATGTGTACTTTTCATGGATTCAAAGATCACATCTCCTTTTAAGAGATCAAACACAATATTTCTATTTTTCATGCAAGCAAATAACATATTTATTTTCAATAAATATCAAACATAGTGTTCTATTTTATAGATGCAATAAACTTATTTCCTCTTAAAGAAATATCAAACTTAATAAGTCTATTTGTGCATATTTCTCATCCAGAAAATCTAATAAAATAAGCACAAATTCCCCTTTAAGAGTTTAGTGTTTCTATTTAGGAATCTAATGCATATGAATCATATCATAAAACTTATTCTAAGAAGGTTAATAGTCTAAATTTGCACACATAATTCCATGCACTCATCATTTTTATTTTAAATAAAACAACTCGGTTTCTTTATATTTTCTCAAGAAAAGTTCACATGCATTATTTATGAGAAATAACATGACTTCTTAAATCTTTTTGGGTCAAGGAATCATGTCAATTCTCTTTTCAAGAGAGAAACATCCCTAACTTTATCTTGTCATGTGCATGAACTTAAGAAAGCCTTATTAAAAACCCATACATCCCTACAATATGTATTATTTGTGCATGAAAATTTTTATCATAATATCCCTTCTTTCATGTATGCAACACATATTCCTCCTTTAAGAGGGTCTAGCTATTTCTGTTATACATGGGAATACTTTCCCTTTGAAAAAAATAAAAATTGATGCAATATTATTGTCTCTATGCTTCTGCATATGTGTTATTTTTCTAATATAATGATTGTTTCTTTGTACAAATAACACAAACCTATTTTCAAGAACACAATATATTTTCACTATCTTTTATGTACAAATTTCTCATGTTTTTTTTTCAATAAGATATCATAATTAACCCTTCTTTCATACATAATTGTAACCTATCATAAAATTTTAATCAACCACTCATGTATGAGAGAACGCCACATAATTATTTTAACCAAAAATAACATGTTTATTTAATGAGTAAACAATAAATTCTCAAAGTTGTCTTCTTCTAGAATGGATACTTTTTAATAATTATAACTTACCATGAAAAAGGTAAGGAAATATATATGATAGGAGGGTTAATTTATCAATAATTATAACCTATCATAACAGGTCTACAATCTATTATAACAGAGAGAAAGTTATGTACAAGTTCAGTACTTGAGTGATGTTATTTTTTCACCATCCTTTATGTACTAAACCATGCCATTAAATCAAACTATCCAAGACACAATGTAGAAATAACTTATCTTTCTAATGCCTGGTATTCGCTGTGTGGAATTCTTTCTCTAGTTAAAAATTGAACATCGAACAATGTAAAAAAAACTCATAAATATTTGGATATATATCGGAGCCCATATGCCCGGTGAAATGAAAGAAGGAGTTTTACCAGCAATAGATAGACCATTCGACTAAAGGGTTCCTATGGTTGGAGGATGATATTTGTATAGACAAACAAGTTTCCCATCCTTCATCCTCATAATCTATCCATGGCAAAATGAAGAATGAAATATGATTACCAAGAATTAGTTTACTTCTAATTGGTTCTTGATGAGAATAGTTAAATACTTTTGTTGCGTAACTATTGTAAATTTTACGGTAGTTACAATAGGGATATTACACACTTCCCCCCTTAAAGGGAACGATGTCCATTGTGTTCATATCTCTCTATAACTTTAACTTTCACTCATTACATACCATTCTAAACAACCCGAAAAGTGATCCTTTCCTTGTAAAATGAGGGATTTTGTTTCCAAGGTATACCATGTTGTAAAAAAAATATCATTTTATCAATAATCATAAGAATTTATAGCTGCAAAATATACAAGTTATACTTTCCATCACTAAGTCATTATTCAAATTCATAAGAACAATCAAAATATCTATACCAACTTACCATTACTTCTAGAGAATTGTGTATTATGTTCATGGGTTTGCCCAACATTTCGAGTGAACCCTTCGCTTATATTCAAGGACTTGTAGCTTAACTAATGATGTAAAAAGTGCTAGACCCATATATATATATATATATATATATATATATATATATATATATATATATATATATATATGTTAAAATATAGCCGTAAAATCCTTATTCAACTTTTCAGATCCTCAAAGGACAAGAATGACCCTATGTTAAGCCCTAGAGTCTATGAAATCCCTTGCTCCCGTGGAATGTCTTACATAAGGAAAATTTTAGACTTCTGCAATCTATATATTATTGTGATGTAGTTTTCTGATCCATCACATTAAGTGAATTCATTTATCGATGTTTCGAAACATCTACCGAGGTTCATTATCAATATAGAAAAGTGTGAAAAAATGATCTCATGAATAATGAATAAATTGGAAAGGGTTAGGGTGTGGGTGGAAAAGAATGAGCCGACATGGTTAAATTATATAAGTTTTTTATTTTTATTACAAATTATTAATAATTTCAAATCTTTTAAAATTTCATATAAGGTTAAATTATATAAGTTTTTTTGCATTAATGATTTATGTTTATGTGTTAATTTTAATTTAAAATTATTTATACTTGCTATATATTTTAGATTAATTTCTAAAGAATGTATTTATATTTATGTGTTAATTTTTAATTTAAATTATTTATGATTGCCATTTATTATTAGTATGGATTAAAGTATGGTTTAATTTTAAATTATTTTATATTAGGTATTTGTTATTAGTTATAATGTATGAAGTTGATAAATAGTCTAAATTGAAATTATATTTAATTAAATGATATTGATATGAAATAATTTTTATGTGAATTAAATTAGTGTAGGAATGGATTTGATGGTAAAATTGGTAAATTAGTGTAGGAATGGATTTGATGGGAAAATTGGTGGATCTTTCAAAGTTGGAATCAAAGAACACATAGCTGACACCAACCATAACCGCATTGTTAAATCTGCCATCATCGAACACTCTCATAATACCAAGAATCTTATTTGTTTTGATAAAACCAAAACCTTAGCCTTTGCTCCCTTCCATGCCAATCGTGTCATCAAGCAAGCCCTTGAAATTGAAAATCAACCCAACAACTTTAATCTGGATGATGGGTATCATCTAATCCAATCCTGGAAACCCACTATTCATTTCTTGTCCACTAAGCCTTGTTCCTTTAATATCAGTTCCAACCACCCTTAAACCCCCTCCCCCTCTTCCTGGTCCTTTTCTACTATTTCTTGTTATCCTTTCATTTTAATCTTATTTTTAATTTTAACTCCCTTCAATCCTCTTTTAATATTATTCTAACTATGTATTTTTGTCCATATTTTTTAAAGTTTAATTGATTTTAATTTAATTAATTTTTCTTTTAACTTCAATTTATTTTTATTTAAATTATTTTAAATTCTCTTATCTAATATTTTTTTTTAATTAATTCCTTGTCATTTTAAATATATTAACTTCATTTTCATTTAATTATATTTTTTTCTTTAAATAAAAGTTTACTCCTTTATTTTCATCTATTATGTTCTCTATTTTCATATATTCATTGATCTAATTTGGCAAATATTCAAATATTCATTTGACCAAAATTTGTTTTTTTTTAATATTTTTCAATCCAAATTTTTTAATATAATTAAATAATAATATATTTGGTCACTATAATTAGTTTGACCAATTAATTTTTATTTTTTTTAATAATTTAAAATAAATTATTCAATTATATTTTTTAATAATTTAAAATTTAAAATTTAATAATTATTCAATCCTCTCTTCATTAAGTTAATTTTAATTAGTGGTTTAACCCTTACCATTCCTAAGTGTTATAATTTTACCTTTTTAACAACTACATTTTAACGTCATTCTTTATATATGTGAGTCTAACACTTTTCACATAATCAATTAAGCTTCAAGTCCTTGAAGATGGATGAAAGGTTCACTCGAAACTTTGAGCAAATCCATAAACACAAAGTTCTCTAGAAATCTTATCAACAACATATTAAATTCATGTTATGTAAAATATCTTTACTACTACTAAAAAATCAATTTAGCAAACTGTATATGAAATTGTAATGATTAGTCCATTAACAAAAATATCAAAATATCAAAAATATTAAAAGTTGTTTGACTCGTAAAACTATTAATATAATTGTCTTATTTCTAGAAACTTGCATTTTTCAAACCAATTAAGGTTTTAGTAATTTTTATTTAAAAAAAAAAAAAAAAATCATTTGGATCCTCTTAAAATTTTTCAAAACTCTAAGTAAAAATTTCACATTCTTTTTAAAATTGATCAAAACTCTAGGTAAAAATTTTCATAATTAAAATTCTCATCACACGGGTACTTGTACACAACCATTCAAATCATTCCAAGGTGTTTGAAACTCCCAAAAGGACTCCCACCTATTCGAGATCATGATCATGCTATTCATTTGATTCCAGGAAGTGTTCCTCCAAACATCAGGCCTTATAGTATCCTTATGTCCAAAAGAGCGAAATTGAACGTATGATTGCAGAAATGTTAGAGGCTGGTATAATTCAACCTATTCAAAGTTCTTTCTCTGCTCCAGTAGTATTGGTGCACAAGAAGGATGGATCTTGGTGCATGTGTTCGGATTATAAGGAGATCAATAAGCTCACTATTAAAGATAAATTTCCCATTCTTGTGATTGATGAATTATTGGATGAATTACATGGAATAATTTATTTTACCAAGTTGGATCTTCATTCAGGATATCATCAAATTAGAATGAAGACTGAAGATATTCCAAAAATAGCATTTCGAACTCATGAGGGTAATTATGAATTTTTGTTCATGCCTTTTGGCCTTACCAATGCACCTTCTGCATTTCAAGGGTTGATGAATTCTATTTTAAAACCCTTCCTTAGAAAATTTGTGCTAGTATTTTTTGATGATATAATAATCTACAACATGTCTTGGAAGGATCATGTTCAACATGTTGACAGGGTGCTCAAACTATTGGAGGAGAAACAATTATATGCAAAAACATCCAAATGTTTCTTTGGAGTACAAGAGGTGGAATATCTGGGTCATATCGTATCTCACGAGGGTGTTAAGGTAGACCCTAACAAAATTAAAGCCATTAAGGAATGGAAAGTCCCCACAACCATAAAGCAGTTGCGAGGATTTCTCGGGTTAACAGGGTATTATCGCAAGTTTGTTAAGAATTGTGGGAGAATAGCAGCACCTCTAACAACATTATTGAAGAAAGATGCATTTTCATGGACTCCTGAAGCAACTAAGGCCTTTGAACATCTTAAAGAGGAAATGTGCCTAGCACCGGTCTTAGCTACGCCATACTTCACAAAAACCTTTATTGTGGAATGTGATGCCTCAGGAAATGGAATTGGTGTTGTTTTAATGCAAGAAGGAAGACCCATTGCTTTTGAAAGTCGTCCAATCAAAGGAAATTATTTACAGAAAGATATTTATGAGAAGGAAATGTTGGCAATACTACATGCACTAAAGAAATGACAACCTTACCTAATGGGAAGACACTTCAAGGTAAAAACTAATCATGATAGTCTTAAACACTTTTTGGAACAAAGACTATCTTCAGAAGAGTAGCAAAAATGGGTCATAAAGATGTTGGGTTATGACTTTGAAATAATCTACAAAAAAGGAAAGCTTAATGTTGTTGCAGATGCACTCTCAAGAAAGAATGAAGAGGTGGAAGCATTGCTTAGTGCCATTTCTATTATCCAACCAGATTGGATAACCGAAGCAAGAGATGAATGGAAGAAGGACAAAGATGTATGGACACTCATTCAAAAGTTGCAGCAAGATCCTAGTACATCTGATACATTTAGTTGGAAAAGTGATTCCTTATGGTACAAAGATCGCTTATATCTTTGTAATAATTCCCAACTAAAACAAAATATTCTTTTTGAATTGCACACTTCTCCTTTAGGAGGACACTCAGGATTTTAAAACTTACCACAGGCTGAAGAAAATTTTTTTTGGGATGGCCTTAAATCTGATATTCAAAATTTTGTTGCAAAATGTTTGGTTTTCTAGCAAAATAAATTTGAGACAATTAAGACCCCAGGTCTTATTCATCCTTTATCCATTCCAAGTCAACGTTGGGAGAATATTTCCATGGATTTTATCATAGGTTTACCTATGTCGGAAGGAAAGAGTGTCATCATGGTGGTAGTTGATAGGCTTACCAAGTATGCACACTTTTGTGCATTATCTCATCCATTTAAAGCAAGTACAATTGCTACTACATTTATGGAAACAATTAAAAAGCTACATGGATAACCAAATATTATTGTAAGTGACGAAGATCCCATTTTTACTGGAAATTTTTCGATGGAATTATTTTCTTGTTTGGGTACTCAACTAGCTCATAGCTCGTCTTATCATCCTCAATCCGATGGTCAAACTGAGATAGTGAATAAATGTTTGGAAGGATATCTTCTTTGTTTTGTATCTGATAATCAAACACAATGGATCAAGTGGTTACCTCTCGTTGAATGGTGGTATAACACTTCCTTCCATACTCCAGCAAAAATGACCCCATCTATGGCAATTTATGGATATCATCCACCGTCGATCACATCATCTTTAAGAGAAAATTCTAAGGTTCAAGCAGTGGAAGATCACATCGAGCATCAACAAGAAGTTCTCCAACTCTTAAAGGATAAAATAAATTTTTCATAACATCGAATGAAACAATAGGCAGATCAACATCGCAGTGAGAGAAGTTTTGATGTAGGATACTAGGTATTTTTATGGCTACAACCATACAAACAAATTTACCTCAAGCAAGCTAAGAAGGATAATAAATTATCGCCAAAGTACTATGCTCCTTACAAGGTGTTGCAAAAGGTTGGTACTATGGCATACAAATTGGAGCTTCCTGCTTCTTCGCGAGTGCATCTGGTTTTCCATGTTTCATGCTTAAAGAAGGTTATAGGTGAAAAAATTCCAGTTCAAACAATATTTCCAAAACTTGATGAGGAAGGAAAAAACATATTGGAACCTGAAGCAGTCATGGAAACAAGAACTCGAAAACTATGAAATCGATCAATTTCAAAGTATCTCATCAAGTGGAAGAACTTACCCACTGAAGATTCTACATGGGAGAATGAGAATTTTATACAGAAGCACTTAAAGCTACTCAAGTGTTGAGGACAACACTTTTTTGAAGGAGAGGGGCATGTTAGGTCCCTATATTACTAGTTTAGTCCCTTATTGTTGTTAGTGTAGCCTCCTTATTGTTATTGTTGTAACCCTGTAGCCCCAATATTATTATTATTGTGCCCTTACATTATTATTGTTAGGTTGGCTAGGATTATGTTGTGACCCCATGGACTCCTATATATAGAAGGAGGTTTTGTCATTTGTATCATCCAAGAATTTTTCATTTATGTGATGTAAAGGAGGTTGTCCCCTCGAATTGGCTTATTTATAAGGCATTGATCTCTCTTTTCTTCTATTTTTGGAGTTGGTTTCATAACAATACATAAAAATATTTTTTGGATGGATGAAATTTCCCATAGAAAAGTAGCTTTTCTGGAGACATTTCTATACGTGATGATGATAATAAGATCAATGAAATCTATTGGACCTTAAGAAATTAATTGAAACTCTTTAATATTTTATTTCTATAATAAAAAATGGAATGAATCTGACCATAAATAAATAGGTAAATGAATATTAAGTTGAATCACATTCTAGGAAATTTTGAAAAGGCTTTTAGTTACTCGATACAATGGCTAGTCCCTACCATCCAGTCGACTAAGCGAATCTATATGACCGATGATCCAGTGGTGATTAATTCATGGAAGAGCACTGGAGGTTGCCCATAGATACATGGATAGGTGAATGGGAATTTTAATCACATTCTGGGAAAATTGGCCAGGTTTGGGTTCCCTCAACTCAATTCAAATCAATTGTGTAGATTAGGTTATTAAGTTGATAAACTATAGGATGCTAATTTTCCTCTCCAATGTTTTAAAAGAAAATTTTTGGAAATGGCTGACTGGCGGGGCTTAAAAAAATGTTAGGTTTCCACATTAATTCAAGGGAATCCCTAAGCAAACTCAAAGGAATTCATTCTTTATTTATACATTATCCATAAAACGATGTATACTTATTTCCGAGAGAAAAGTATAGAGGACGTAGTCTCCAAGCACTCGAAAGTAATATTGGCTAAATAATAATAGTTGTTTTCATTACCTCTTATGAGTGGGTGTATATTATTTGGTTTGTGTTGGGTTTAGTCCCTGCTAGGTCAGAGGTTCAAACAACTAGGCCTAGCCTAGTAAAAAAAATAATAGAAGAACTAGTTTCATTACCATTGAGAAGCATAGAGATTACACCTTAAAGATGTTAAAGTTTCCAGAAATCGCATGAAAAAGGAGATAAAACTGAAATTAACTTTTTAGATTGGCTACCATTAATAATGCATGTAGATAAAGGAAAGAAATTGGGTTGCTACCATTATAGGATGGTGAAATATAAGGTAAGTCTCCTCACAACCTCTCCAAAGGAAGAAAAGAGAGGTCATCAGTTGGTTTGCAACGGGTCAGGTAAGTAAGGATATGTTGTTTATAAGCCCCTCAAATATATTCTAGTTGGCCTTCCCACTATAGTAGCCTTACTAGTCTTGTGCAAAGCCTTCTCGGTCATGATTGTGGTTTGTGCCTCCCTTATAACTCAAAGGGAGGG
The DNA here is from genome assembly GCA_034641835.2 of Pinus albicaulis. Lineage (NCBI taxonomy): Eukaryota > Viridiplantae > Streptophyta > Pinopsida > Pinales > Pinaceae > Pinus > Pinus albicaulis. Next base: position 1,106,883,415 of record CM076583.1, on the reverse strand, counting down.
TAGAAATAAAAACACCTGACAGGGACCTACAAATCACTTAACAAGATCCTTCAGACAACGTGACAAAAAGAGATAATAATAATAATATGGGGTATTCCAACTACATTTAAAACTAGTTTAACAAAAAAAAAGTACAGTTTGAGAAGTGTTTGTCCCAAATACACTCATGACTTAAACATAACTCAAGCTCTAGGATTCATTACCAAATCACAATGAATATATTTCCTCAACTACAACACACCAACTCCAATTCAAAAAAAATATTTGTTAGCACTACCACAATGATAATTTGTGGATTTCCTTGAAATTAACTTCTAGGGGTTGTGTTAATATTGTTACTCAAAATCTATGCCAATTTTCCAACTCACTTACTATTTTTTCAAAATTGAATATTAATAGTTTCATTTCGATGCATCTTGAAACACTTAATATATGTGCTCATCTTCTTTATATCTCATAAAATTCATATCATTCTCCTTCATATTCAATGGGATTTCAAGTATTGGTAAATTTTTATTGTCATTTCGAGAAACAACATCAACTATTTACTAATAATTGATCTTGATTTTGACACATATAAGTTCTTTTTATAACTTCTTACTAGTTGTCTATATAAATGTGAAGGGTTACATAGTCTTATTTTATAGGTATTTTAAGGGTCATTGCATTTGTTAAATTTTATTTGAAACAAAGTTTCTATTGTTACGTCATTGGATTCGTTGTGTTGGGTTCACTTTTATTGCATCTTATTATAACAAAATTAAGGGAAAATCTAGAACCAAAATAACAAAAATTTGAACTTGAGTCTAAGGTTGAATTTTTTCTTTTACTATAATATATAGTTTCAAAATTTTGGAGAGAACATTATGGGAGAAAAATATAAAAAAAAACCTCTATGAGACTAAGAATGAAGAAATTTGTGAGAATGCAATCATATAATTGCAAGAGTTCCTAACCATACTACATTGGGTTCTAATGTGAAGATTAAATTTGTTGTATTAATATTTACTTTCAATTCCGTCATCATAGGTGGTTGATTTCAATATAAACTGTTTGTATGACCATCATCCAACAAATTTTTTTTACAATAAGACTATCGTAGACTGAAAATAATTTTTTTTTAACATTAACGTGATTAATGCATGGCATCTATGAAGCTTTATTTCCTTGTGGGAATGAGCTAGCATGTAATGCTTTCAAATGATCCAACATGCCATTCACTACCCAAATCATTACTTTCCTATTCTAATGTATTTTAACAAGATCATGGAGTCTTTTTTCTATGATATGTACACTATCAAGGATCCATTTAAACATTATTTTTTATATGTACCTTGAGCTTGCAATGCTTGAATATGTATATCTTTAACTTAGGAAAATACATTCTATAACTAGGAAGTAGTATAATTCTATATATTCAATTAAAAACTACCCACACCTAGGTTAAATAGGTTTTTTTGATATGTATTCAATTAAGTGAAGTTGATTTACAACATTCAACTATTTGAATTCCTTTTCTTAAGAAGCTACTACTTGCAATATATGTTTCATTAATATTGCTCAAGGCTAGCACCTAATGCCAACTACAAATATACTGAGGAATTCTAGAAATATGCCAACTAGCAAAAGAAAAAATTGAATATAGCATTAGATATTTGAACTTTAGTGGAGGAATATCATCAATGCTACTTTACTAACTAGACTATGCTAGTTGATATTTATCCCAATTAGACCAAAGTAGAGTTTTTATCATCCAACAATATGCAAGCATGAACATCTAGATTATAAAATAATATCCCATCATTGACCCCATTAAACATAGGCTTGAGTAGCTCTCAATTACATAACTATGATTCTACTACTTCCTAGTTATACATTATATATTTACATGAGTTAAAGATATGCTTCTTCGATATTTGCAACCTCAAAGTGCATATCAAATAAAGATTAAATGGAACCATACAAATGTACATATCATATAAAAAAGACAAACTCCGTAGCTAATAAAAATCCATTAATGTACATATCATATAAAAAAGATTCCATGAACTAATAAAGAGCCATTGGAACAAGAAAATAATCAATTTAGTAGGCAATGGCCTCTTAGATTATCTGAAAGCATTGTATGTTATCTCATTCCCACAAGGAAATGAGTCTTCATAAATGCCATGAATTAATATTATGTTAGTGTTAAACAAAAGTAGTTTCATTTCCCGATAAACCTTTTGTACAAGGACACATAAATATCAACCCAATAAGTATACTCTTCACATCAAAACCCAAATTGTTATGGTTAGAACCGCATACAATTGCACATCTTTCTCCATTATTATATTCTTTTGTCATAATGTCCCTAACAATCTCTTTTTTTTTTTTTAACTACATACTACAATAGAAATTTTGATTCAAATAAAATTTAACGAATTCCAAAGCATTGAAAATGACATATAAAACAAAATGTTGTAATCCATGCCATTTACATCGACAATCAAGATCAATCACGTGCAAACAATTGGACATTTTCTTCCCGAAATGGTAATAAAACTTTACCAATACTTACAAGCCAATGGAATATGGAGTCAAACGATATAAATTTTTTATAAGACATGAATAAGATGATTTTGTATATAAAGCGATGCAAGATGCACCACTATGGAACTATTGAGATCTAGTTTAAAAAATTAAGGAGTGGTCCTACCGTTTGGCCTAGCTTTTGAGTGAAAGGATTCACGCATATCGAAGAATTTCAATGTTAATATAATCCAAAAATGAGAATTCTGGTAGTGGTAACGAATATTTATGTTGGATTTGAGTTTGGACATTTTGATCAAGGAACCATTTTCATTGTTTGTTAGTAATGAATCTTAGACATAGAGTGGTGTTTGGACCATGTTGTGTGCTAAGGATAAATATCTCTCAAACTATCCCTTTTCCTTGTTAAAGTGGTCTTAAATATAGTTGGAATATAGTTGGAATTATGTTGGAAATATAAGTTTCACTTATTTAATGCAAACCTTTCTCTTGAAACTTTTTATGTGGGATTTTGGTGAATTTTAAGAAAACTTATATCATTATTTTTTTAAAACTATAACTAGTAAAAGTATAATTTGTTTGAAAAATGTAGCTCATAGGAAATGAGACAATTTGAGTGCCAAGTAATCGATTTCCATGCCATGTATTAAAAAAATTCAAACAAAGATGGTTCTTGCCACATACGATTACAACCCCTTGGATATTTGAGTAATCATTACAATTCCAAATACGATCTCATAGTTGAATTTTATCAGTAATATAGACACTTGATGTAACATATTTTAATATTATTTTATTATTATTTTATATATAAGAATGTCATCATTTTATATTATCATAGAGGTTTGATTAATTCATTAAATGTTTTGAATAGAAATTTATTTTTTGAAAAAAACATGAGTTATTGTACAAAAATCATATTACAATAAGGGCCACGTGGTGGAATTTCATTGCTTATTTGTAAACATGAATTGTGTTTATATATTTTTTAGTTTATTTAGTGATCAGGAGTTCATAAATTTTGCTCAAAAATAAAAGTTACATGATTGGGTTGAAACTATGATGGTTGCGTAGATCTCATCTTCCTGATTTCGGAGCCGCAAACGGTTCGAAAAATCGATGTCATATGAAGGAGATATCGTGTTCTGATCAAAATCTCAAATACGTAAAATTTGCAACAAGGTTTACTGGGAAGCTCAATCAGTAAGGTGGATTCACAGACAACAAAAGGAATATTATGAGGAATATTCCTTCCTCAGAGCCAACCGCAGATTGACAAGTGGCGCCATTTGATTGGTTAAATGGTTGTATGTTTGTGTTTGTGGGCTAATCAGAAGGTGCCACATGGCTAGCCCTGAGGCCGCCATGTGGCACTTGAACCATTATGTAAAATTTTGGGGAGAGGTCCGCAGGGTTCGACCTCGTGACCTCTGGCAAAGAATGCACGCGACACAACCACCCCAACCTACACATGCTTCTTAACTATTATAGTTCACTAGTTTGTTATATGGTTTAATGAAAATCACATTGTGGGTTGGGGACCACTAGCGGTCCCAACCCGCCAGCAGTCCCCGTAGCAGGTGTTCACATGGCATTTAAAACGTAACAACAAAATTCAAACCCAACGGTTAACACCGACACTCTTTGTAACCGTTTCCGCAGTTTTGATGTGTCACATGGATAGCAGTTTGTATAACCATTTCTGCGCGATCTCCGCTAACAACAAATTAAACGGAGTTTAAACCTTCTCCACCATGGTTTTCGCTTGTAGTTCTGTCGAATATTACAGTCAGGGCCGGGGTTGGGGTGCGCATGTGGCCACCCTAACCATAACACTAAATGTAACAGTTAGATCTAGCGAGATTTATGCAGCGCACCTAATTTTGGGCGAAGTTAGCTAAATTAACTCCAATTAAGTCGATTCCTCTACATTTAGTGGATTTTTTCTAGGTGTAACTGGGAAAATGAGTAGCAGACTTAATTTTTTCCCATTCAGAGTGAATGAAGAGTCATTTTTTACTAATTGGAGCATTCTGGAGCCATTAGTGTAAATAAAACAGTGATTAGAGGTCTACAACTACATGTATTTGCAAAGTTTTGAGCATAATGAAAGATGGACATGCCAATGGGAATTGGACCAGCAGATGTAGCCAAGGAGGGGTGAACTGCTTCATCATGCCTGTTGTGTAAATTATATGTGACCTGACTTATTTCTCTATTTCACATTGTTGTTCAGTGTTATTTGTTCTTATTTCATGCTTCTAATTCACTAAAATCATCCACAATTCATGGTTAAAATCCTCATTCCTTAATCAAACTATTGAAACAAGTATGCACATGTTCATAAATTGAAAATACACTTAGCACAGCAAAACTAAAACATTCCTTTCATATTATATTGATATTAGAGCTATAGTTTATTCTCTGTTGTTGTTTTGTGCAAAGAATTGTTTCTCTGTTTGCAAGTTTTTAGATGCTTACTAGGCTCAAGCTCAAAAGAGGAGAAGGCAAATTGGTGGAAGCAGAAGGGTCTCAAGAAGAGCCAAAGCAAAGAAGAGAAAGATTTCCACAATCTCCACCACCTATTTCACCTCCTAAGGAAGCAGAAGCTACATTAAGCATGTCTCATAGAGAAGGATAAATCCATGAAGAAGTTGATCCCAGAGAGGAAGAAAGAGTGTTCAGGAAATCATTCCTTGACATGATTGAGATGGTTAGAATCCTTTATCGAGAAAGGAATGAGAGACTAGAAGGAGAAGTCACAAGGAATGACAGGGATATTCAGGAAGTCACAATGATGAAGATAAGTCAAATAAGGGAAATGAAAGAAATGGAGGCAATGGAGAGCCATCATCCTCACCCTCATCATCATCATCCTCTACTTCTTCTTTAGTACATCAGCCACACAAGTCAAAGAACACTGGCAAAAGTCCTTTTTAAAACTTGATGTTAAGTTTGAATTGCTAATGTTTAATGGTGAAGTCAATGCAAAAAATATTGATAATTGGATTAAGCAATTGGAGGTCTATTTGAGAATCCGGAACCTTCAAGATGATGATACCAAAATCCAATTAGCTTCATTGAGAATGGAAGGTGAAACACGTGTTTGGTGGGAATCCAAGACAAATGAGGAGATCAAAAAACATGGTAAGATGATTCTATCATGGTCAGATTTAATTACTGCTATAAAACAACAATTTTATCCACTAGATCATATGCAGAAAGCCATAATGAACTGGTAAAACTTTAGGCAATTGAAGGGACAAAATGTGCAAGAATACACCCAAGAATTTAGGAGAATAGCTCTCTTATTAGGGGTAGATTTGAAGAGCTAATATACTTTACTCAAGTACATAGGAGACTTACATAGCTATCTTAAACATATTATTCTCATGTTTAACCCCACCAGTCTAGATGAAGTATGTGTTCAGGCCACACATCTAGAATCTAGAGGAAAGAACAAAGAAACATTTTAAGGGAAAAGACAAAGAGAAGACCTCAAAAGGTAAAAGAAAAAAGAATGCATCTGTTAAGAAAGAGGGAGAAAATTTGGTTTTTAAACATTGTTCAAAAGAAGGCCATGATGAAACTCATTGTTGGAAATTACATCCTAAAATGAGGCCAAAGAAATAGAATAACAAAGGGAAACAAAAAATTGCAGCTACAACTCAACATGATTTAGGAGATGATTCGGGTGATGAATCTAAGATTATAGCCATGGGATTGAAGAATATGAAGGGAAAAGAAAATGAAACTAAACCTAGTACTATTACATCAAACTGTCACATACATGCTCCAAATAAAGAATAAAGAATAGAATTGTTTCATGTGAGGGTCATATCAAAACATACCAAGATTGACACATTATTTGACAGTGGGTCACAAGCAAACTTAATCTCTGAATACCTGGTAAAGAAACTTGACCTTGAGACCATACCACATCAAAAACCATATCCACTAGGTTGGATTTGTAAGGATGAAAATTTACAGGTTTCAAAGAAATGCATATTGCGGTTTGCAATCACTGCAAATTTTGTTGACATGGTTGAATTAGATGTGGTTCCGCTTGACATAACAGATATTGTGTTGGGAAGTCCTTACTTATATGACAGGAAATCGATCTTCCATCGCCATGAGAAAAAATATCATTTATCCAAAGATGGCAAGGATTTCATTGTAAGATCACATCGCAAGAAGAAAAACATTGCTATGGTAAATGTTGGATAGGTAAAGAGGCTGGTGAATTCATGTAAGAATTTTGTTCTTCTAATGATTAAGTCTAAAGTTGATTTTAATCATGAACCATTTGAGGGATGTGATCCTAAGTTTAAATCAGATTTATATGATGTAGTTAATGCACATCATGAGATGTTTCAGGAACCAACAGGGTTGCCTCCAAAAAGAGAGATTCAACATGAGATTCAGTTGCAACAAGATTGTCATCTTCCAAACATCAGTATGTATCTCATGTCAGTAATGGCGAATGCTGAAATAAAGAGTAAAATGAAGGAGATGTTGGACAACGGATTCATAAGGCCAAGCACCTTGCCATGTGGTTCACCCATAGTCTTGATTCCAAAGAAATATGGGACATGGCGCATGTGTGTAGACGTCCGAGATTTGAAAAAGATTACGGTAAAGAATCATTACCCACTCCCAAGGATAGATGATTTGCTTGATCATTTGAAAGAAGAAATTTTTTTCACTAAGTTAGATTTATGAATTGGATATCATCAAGTAAGAATTGGAGAAAGTGATATATGGAAAATTGCATTCAAAACCAAACAAAGACTCTTTGAGTGGTTAGTTATTCCATTTGTTTTGTGTAATACACCAACAACTTTCATGCGTGTTATGGATAGCATTTTGTGTCCATTCCTTGATGACTTTGTGATTGTGTACTTAGATGACATATTGATTTTTATCAAAATAAGAGAATAACATGTCTTGCATTTGAATAGAGTGCTTGGTGTTTTGAAGAAAGAGAAATTGTTTCTTAATATGTCAAAGTGTGAGTTTCGAAAGACTTATTTGGTTTATTTGGGACATATTGTAGGAGGAGGAGAGTTTAGAATTGATCCTTATAAATTGGAAGCCATTGTTAATTGGCCCACACCCAAAATAGTAACCGAGGTAATAAGTTTCTTAGGTGTAGCTCAGTATTGGAGAAATTTTATTGCTAACTTTTCTTCCATCGCAGCTCCTATGCATGCAGTGACAAGTGTGAAGAAAGGCTTCCCAAGGGGGAGGAAAAAAACAGCAAGATTTTGAATCTTTAAAATACAATATTAGTTCATTCATTCGAGATTCAAACCGATGCTAGTGATTATGCCATGGGCGCAGTACTTTTGTAGCATGGTAAGCCTATCGCTTTTCATCCTAAAACATTTAATGGTGTTGTGACAAATTATCCTACATATGAAAAAGAACTATATGCATTTGCACAAAGTGTCAAGAAGTGGAAACACTACTTGATGGGTAAAGAGACGATTTTGCATACCAATCACCAACCATTACAGTACTTGCAATCACAAACAAAATTGCAGCAATCAAGACATTTTAGGTGGATGGGATTTCTTCAATAGTTTCACTTGTTTATAAGGTACAAGAAATGTATTTTCATTAAAGTTGTTGATATGCTTTCAAGAGCAATAATTAGCGCATCTAATTTACTCAAAAATGATTTTGTTGTACATGAGAGATACATAGAACAATATGCACATGACATTGATTTTCAAGATGTGTATTCTAGTTTGAGTGAAGGGAATCAAGTTGAAGAAAAAGATTATCACATCCATAAAAAAAAATTGTTCATTTGGGAAAGTTTTGTATACCACAAGGAGAGAGGCTAAGTTTCATGAGAGAATCTCATTCATCTCTTATTGATGGACACTTTGGGGTAAGAAAAATAGTGGCACATCTATAGAGGTATTACTGTTGGCCTCACATGATAGATAGTGTGTCATGTTTTATAAGAGGTTTTTCTATGTATGCAACAAGCAAGCCTAGTAATAGGAAGCTTGGGTTGTACATGTCACTACCGATACCATCAAGGCCATGGGAGAGTGTCTCCATGGACTTTGTTGGAGGTCTACCTATGTCAAGAAAACAACATGATTATCTTTATTTAGTTGTGGATAGATTCAGTAAAATTTGTATACTTATGCTACGTAAGAAAACCATTACTGCTGAACAAACTGTTGAACTTTATTTTCAAAATGTTTAGGTTCATTTTGGATCGCAAACTTCTATTGTTAGTGACAGGGATTCCAAATTCATTGGGATTTTTTGGTCCAATCTATGGAGTATGATGGACACAAAGTTGAAAAAGAGTACTACTTTTCATCCACAAACCGATGGACAAACCAAGGTGGTGAACAGAACCATTGTGCATCTATTGAGAGGATATTGTAGCAAACATCCTAAGTTGTGGGATGAGAAACTGCATTACATTCAACACGCTTACAATCGGGCAAAGCACTCTTCAACACAAACATCACCTTTTGAAGTATGCTTTAGGTATTTTCTAAAATTGTCATTAGACTTCATCTTTGGGAAGGATGTTGCAATAGATGGCCATAGTGACATTGACAAGGCTCGAAATTTCATTGATAAAATTCAGATTATACATCAACAAGTTCAAGAACAGCTTGAAAAGAGTTAAATAAAATACAAAGAGAGGCATGAAAAACATAGAGTTGATCACAAGTTTCAAGAGGGAGATGAGGTATGGTTGCACATTAGCAAAGAAAGGATGCAGGGGGGAGGTAAAAAGCTCAAACCCATTCGCTATGGTCCATTCAATATCATAAAGCATGTTGGTAATAATGCATTTCAACTTGTCTTGCCTTCTTATATGCAAATGTATTCAGTTGTTAATGTTTAAAACTTACATTTTTATGAGCCACCTTTGATTGATGATCAAGGAAGTGATGTTCAGCTACCTTCAATTGAATATTTCTCGCTAGAATTTCTAGATAAGCTCAAGGAAGATACAAGTCTTGACAGGAGGACAAGAGCATCCAAGAGGGGCAGTGTTGAATACCTTCGAGTTGGGATCAAAGGCTCTAAACCAAGCAAGGAAAAGTGGATGGAGGTTGGAAAGGTGAGGGAGTTGTACCCTCATCTACTGAATAGGTAATAAATTATTTTGGGGTCCAAAAGCTCAAAATTCAAAGTTACAGTATTGGGTTGAAACCAGGATGGTTACGTAGATCTCATCTTCCTGATTCTGGTTCCACAAACGGTTTGAAAAATCGATGTCATATGAGGGAGATATCGCGTTCTGATCGAAATCCCAAACATGTAAAATTTGTGACAGGGTTGACTAGGATGCCTAGTCAACAAGGTGGATGCACAGTCAGCAAAAGGAATATTCCTTCCTCAGAGCCAACTGCAGATTGACAAGTGGCACCATTTTATTGGTTGAATGGTTGTAAGTTTGTGTTTGTGGGCCAATCATAATGTGTCACTTGGCTAGCCCTGAGGCCGGCACATGACCCTTGAATCACTGTGTAAAATTTTCGGGAGAGGTCCGCAAGGTTCGATCCTACAACCTTCAGAAGAGCACGCACATGACACAACCACTCGAGCTACACATGTTTCTTAACTTTTACAGTTCACGGGTTTTTTATATGGTTTAATGAAAATCGCATTGTGAGTTGGGGACTGCTGGCAGTCCCAACCTGCCAGTGGTCCCCATAGCAGGTGTTCACATGGCATTTAAAACGTAATAACAAACTTCAAACCCAATAGTTAATGTCGAAAGTATTTGCAACCATTTCTGTAGTTTTGATGTGTCACATGGATAACAATTTGTATAACCATTTCTGCATGGTCTCCGCTAACAACACAATAACCAAAATTTAAACCTTATCCACCATGGTCCCCGCCTATAGTTCTGTCGACTACTACGATCATAGCCGGGGTTGGGGTGCGCATGTGGCCACCCTAACCATAACACTAAATGTAACAGTTAGTTCTGGTGGGATTTATGGAGCGCGCCTAATTTTGGGTGGATTTAGATAAATTAACTCCAGTTAAGTGGAGTCCTCCACATTTAGTGGAGTTTTTCTAGGTGTAAATGGGCAAATGAGTAGGAAACTCAATTTTCGCCCATTCAGAGTGAATGAAGAGTCATTTTTGACTAATTGGAGAATTTTGGAGCCATTGGTACAGAGAAAACATCCATTAGAGGCCTGTAACTACATGTATTTGCAATTTTTTTAGCATAATGAAAGATTGACATGTCATTGGGAGTTGGACCAGCAAATGTAGCCCAGGAGGGGTGAACTTCTTCATCATGTTTGTTGTGTAAATTATATGTGGTGACTTATTTCTCTTTTTTACAGTCATGTTCAGTGTTATTTGTGCTTATTTCATGCTTCTAATTCACTAAAATCATCTACAATTCATGGTTAAAATCCTCATTCCTTAAGAAAACTAATGAGACAAGTATGCACATGTTTATAAACTAAAAATACACTTAGCACAAAAAAATAATACATTCCTTTCAAATAATTTAGTTAAAATTTTATTTATGAAGATGAACCCATTATAACATAAGTCTTTAGCGCATCAGATATAGCTCAAGCTCACACACACAAGTTACCGAACTTTGTTTCAACTATGTCTTTGATGCCAAATCGATAACACAGATTGAAAAATAATTAAACACATACATTAAAACATATAACTAAATCTAATAAGAAATCAATTACAATAAACGGAAATTTTAGGCCTAACTAATTCTTAAAATCAAAGATAAAATAAGCCTAAGTATTTTGAAACTAATTCCAAACTATTCAATCTTAATTTCTAATTTCAAAATATTGAATTTTAATTTCTAAATGTAATTTTATAGATTATTCTTATTCAAGTAAAACACCAACTTTTGATAATGTCATTTTTTTTCGAGCTTAACCTATTTTTATTGGTATTTATTTAAATGGGGTGGAAAAGCACCTTTTTTTTGCAAAACTAAATTTTACCTAGCTTTTTTGCAAAAATGACATTTGTGTCTTTTTTTCCCTAATATAAATAGGCAAAAACATTGCACTATTTTGCTTGGTTGTTTATTGATATTTACAAATATTATTTTAATAGAAATTTTATTTCTTATAAAAAATAAGAAAATATTTGGAGCACTTTGATATTTTCTCTACTTTACATCAGATCAAGGAATAAGAATAAACAACAAAAAAGGGGTTGCGGCGATTATTAGTTTTCAGGATTTGAATAAACTTTTATTATCTATGTGACAATCCCATCCAAGGTTCTAGTATGAGCTACATTGTAAAAAAAATGTACATATGTTGCAATATTTGAAATAGAAAAAAAAGGGGCACTGAGTATGGGGACATGGATTCTAGAGCTAGTGATGGAGAATTCCCGCTATGGATGATACAATTCATTGTGCAAGTAAGAGACTTGAACTTGATGATAGACATTAAAAAATGACTGGTGCATGAGGTAAATGGGTTGGTTCCTGAAATTAAATGGTCTGAGGAAAGTCTTCATACCCATGCTTTCTTGAGATAATACAAGGAGAAAAAGAGGAAATAATTTATTGAGGGATTGCAACAACAAGGATGCAATAGTAACTGAGGGATAGGAAGCTTGCCCCAAAATAAAGAGAGGAATTTGGAAAAGAGGATGTCGATAGAGTGCGAGACTTAATATCACTACAAACAAAAATATAAATATTGTATGATTAGTATTTGCAATTAATGGGTTACGATGCATTGGCATTGTAATAGATATGGACAAACAACAACTGCAATTTTTTTATTGTGTATATATCTGTGATGCAATTGTGAAGGGACATTTTCCTGATTTTTATATTGATTGTGGCTATGATTTTGCATGGATACATGTGTCCTATTCTTGCATGAAAAATTTAATAAGTTAATATAGTAAACAATAATAATCACAGGGTGTGAAGTTTGGAGTAGAGAAGATACCCATAACAATGTTGCCTAATTGCTCAATGGTATCATAAATAATTCAATAACTGAAGTTAAGGATCTCAATGATCTATTCCAATTGCAAACCATGATCAATTAGAAGAATTGGGTTCTGATACCCTTTGTATTAATGTACAAATTTATAACAGAGACCCTTTGTTCACCAAAGTCGGTCAATGTATACATCAGGATATCTGTTTACAAAGTGTTGTGCTGATAGGCAAACAATATGTGAAATATCAATGGAATGTCCCTGGTCCATTCATGTCATGTTGTCATACTTCCATGGGATTTAGCCTTTGTTTTTCACAAGCCTCCATTCTCGCCACAGGGAATTTTGCAATGATGGTCATGAGCCCTTGCTAATAGCCAAATGCTTTGGCTACCCATGAGAAGTATCAAGGAGCTGTTGAAAGAGTTCATGATCATTCTAGAATAGTTCGAGTGTGGAAGTTGAGGTGGAAGCCCACTGTAAGGTGGCTCTATTATTATTTCCGATAAGATATGCAAGATCGCCTATGCCACCATATGAGGAAATCCCTACCTGAAGGCAGAGAAGCACCACAGGATAGTAATCTCTCAATGTAGTTATCACCCAAGATCAGATGAGGTAACACTTTGGAACCTCTTAGTATGACTTTGACAAAGTGGCGAGGTCTTGATTTAGATCTAGAAGCTCAATGGATCCCCAATATTATGCCGCAATCGAGACGATTAGCTCGAGGTAGTTCATGTAGTAGCAGACTTGGCCTTTGGGGAGAGCACAAAAATATCTAGCGAAGGCTTTGTGTGGTCTAGAGACAAAGAGAAATGACAAACATTCTTGAATAATAAGGAAGGGTATTTACTCTAGAGAAAAGGGGAAAAACTTTTAATTTAAAGAAAGAATTGGATAAGGCTTATCTTGTTGCAGTTAGGACTGTGGGCGGGAAAGCTTATGATTGGAGTATTGAGATTCTCCTCTTATACGATTAGACATCAAACGTGGATTACTTGCGAGGACCAAGCAGCCAAGTGGATAACTGAGCGATCGAAGGATGGAGTAATACTTAGATAATATCATGGAAAGCAGTGCCAAAAGAGAGTTAGTTGAAGGTCGGAAGGTTGGGTTGTATATGGAGTGTAAGGATGTGCGAGTGATATTCCGAACCGAATGAGTTGAAGTTAGGGGGTCAGATGGTTGGAGGGAGCACAAATTACAAGCTTCATGATGAGCCAACTGCCACTAGGTTAGGAAGTCAAGAGTCAGGAGCAACAAGACACCATGAAGTAACAAATGAGTATGCCACAACCATTCGCCTATCTATTGTATTGGAGGGCCCATGGTGTACCGCCGCATGGAAATATACAATTTTTTATTGCCATTCTCTATGAGTGAGAAATTTAAGGATAAAAATTAATTTAATGTATCAAAGAAGCTATAAATTATGTCTGCCTTTAAGGATGTTGGACACCTAATCCTCTAAGGGTTGGTGTAGAAGGAAAACAGTCAAAGGGAGCCCAAGAGACCTTTGAATATGGAATCCATGAGTGACACCTATCTAATATAAATGTATATCATTGTGAATAATATAGAATCACATGCTTATCTTTCATATCTTGTATGCATTACCATGTGTGTGTCTAACATGGTATCAGATCGCAGGCTAGGCCCTCGCATTTTTAGATTCTCCCAACCCCATTTTAGTTTTCTTCTACACTCTAACTCCTATATACAAGTAATTTTAGTATAGTCTCCTTCCAATTTTTGTTTTCTTTTGACATATTATTTGCCTCCTGAGCGCTTGCTCTTTGTTCATCTCTTTTTTGATGATTTTTCATTGTCCTAATTTATCTCGCCACTCTTTGTTAACTCTAAGTATGCCACCTCTATGCCACTCAAACCTATCCAATCTCTTTGTCCATTCATTCTGCCAGAGGAGGAGGTGAATCTTGAATGGGTCAGGGTTCGATATTTGCAACATTACAGGTGAACGAGTCGACTTGTTGTTGGAATGTTGAAAGTGTCGAGTTTCCTTGATGATTTAGTGAGGTAGATTAGTGTTGGCCATGGATGGTGAGTGCAAGCGTGAGAGAAAAATTTGCAGTCCTAGCGTTGATCAATATCGAAAATCTGGAAGCATGGACTTTATGTGCCATTGAAGCCTGTGTTCTTGGAATGAACTGTGGTTGATTTGAAATGGAGAATTAATTATCTATTGAAATTTGTGTTCATTCATCATTCCTTTGCATAGCCTATGGCAAACACAGTTTTATTCCAGCTGTGCGAAGACCAAAACTAATATGTTGCAGTATCACCGTAACGACTCTAGCACAATTAATACAACTGTACCCTTAAATGTAATGGTTATGTTTCTTTTTCAGTCCACCAGAAGGAGCACTGAGTTTTAATGGCCATAGAAAGTTATTTTCCTTGGTAAAATGGGGACCAAACATGATAATCTCATGAATAATATCTTCAATGCAAATATATCCATACTAACCCAAACCCTTTTCGATGAAAATATTATCTGTGAGTGGAATCCTCTGCTTGTCTACCTTTCCGCTAATATTTTTTTTGCAACATGTACGAGAGTCACTGTCCTATATATTTGTACGAGAACCAACCACTATGCTATTTATGTCTCCTATATGAACAGATTCATACCAAATTGATGATCCTTGGCCCACTTTTACATCTCCCATAACAACTGCACTTGGAGCAACAAAGACATATATGTGCAGATTTGGAGCTTTTCAAATATGTAATTAGTGTTATATGCCTCGATAATTTCTATTGGAAGCCGTAGTTTCCCTGAATATGACATCTGAGACTATCGATGGCCTGCCCCATCTCACGAAACAAACTCCCTACCATTTAGATAACTCTTCTGAGAGTATCCATTCTTCATATTCTAAAAGTATGATAAAATTGTAAGCTCTTAGTTTTGATCAACCTGTGGTGAGGAAGATGGAATAGAATTGGTGAAAATAATTTTGAAAGAAAGGGTCATGGATTATTTTTCTACACAGCTGGTTGAAGAAATACTTGGAAGCCAATCCGAAGCTATAACTTTTGCTGATGAATAATGAATTTTCTTTCTTTTTTCTGGTCTAATTCCCTAGAATAAAAGTTGGGTTCAGAGGACAAGGAGAAGGGATGAGTTTAGAAGTTCATTAGCACGAGTTTCCATCTCTTGGAGGACAAGATACATCCCTTCCTTCAGCTTAGTCAAAGTTTGTAGATTTTGTGGTTGTAATAGGTCAGAGCTACACCCAAAGATATTGAGTCTTTGAAGAATACTAATCAGGAGTTTCCATATCTTTTCTTGATGAGATTCCCACCTTTTGGACAATTGTTTCTGAAGAGAAAGGGGACAAGCTACCTGATATATTTCTATTTCTTGGTTTTTTGGTATTCTGGATCAATTTCATCCATACCATAATGAGTTTGTCTTAGTTTGGATGCGATTATAGAGGTTAAGTGTGTGGTTGTATATTTCTTTCACTGGGTCGCATTTTTTAGTCTATTTGTTGACTGTGGGAAGTGCGACTTACTGGTGGTGTGATATAAGTCAAGGGGATTGTTGATAAAGGGGTTTGGACTTATGATTCACTTGTTGAATTCTGGAACATATGGTAGCAACATACATCACTACAAATATATTCATACAATTATCCCAGGTTTTATCTATCTTTGCATAGTTGTGATCAGTTTTTTAAGTGTAATTTTGAGAATGGATAAATATCCAGAATTGATGAAGTATTAGAGTTCCAGAAAACTCTGATGCATTCCACTGATCATGATATAGTAAATATAAGCAATAAATATCTCTCTGATATTATAACTTGTTTACATGTTGCACATGACAAGATCGAGTTGTTGTAGCTTGAATCTCAGCTTCAAAAAGAAGAATTATAGTATAAGAGTTTTCATTCTGAACATGTTTCTATCGAGAACTTTGAACACACTCCCATAAGTAGCAAGTCAATAATGATGCAGTTGATTCAAATATAGTGCCCAATGAAGGAGAAAATTTGTATACCAATGTAAATTTTTAGGTTCCACTTCCCAAGCCCATCATTAGACCTTGGGAAGAGCCTGTCCATAATAAGCACATAACTGGTCTTGGATATGACAAGGATGTGTCCTTTCATATTCCATATTACTAAATTCCCATCCAGTTTTAGAGTGTTGGATTCCTTTATGACAGTTCACCTTCACCTATTCCAGATTCTACTCCTCTTCCACAACAACCACAATAGATTGTTATATGAAAATATTGTGATCAAGTTGGCCATATGAAATATCATTGTTTTAATCTTAATCCATGTGATAACTATTATAAAACTACTCATTATTCACAAATATGCTTCATAAACAAGCCTAATTGTTGTGGAGGTAAATCCCCTCTGCGGACAGAGGTGATCCCTACTAGCCCAGACCGGGTCTAGCAACAATCGTTCACGCTATAGTGCAGGTTCCTAATTGGAAATAAACCAACTAGCGATGAAGGCTTACCCGGAATCAAACGCTGTCGCTTGTAGAGAAAGTAGCGCTCTCGTTCCTTAGCTTCGGCAGATCACAATCCTCACAATCTCCGTGATCAGACACCTGCACACGCCAGAAACAAAACAAATGCAAGCGTAAAATCCAGTATATGCAACTATATGTCAATCAGAGAAGACATAACTCAACATCATAATCAACAACAAGAGTGGAACCATAACCAATAGTCGCTTATCATTAATCAATCAAAGAAGAATACAACCATAGCTCTGACGTTGAATTCTCCTTCGGAGGGTCCCCAGCGGAACACGTCTCGAAGAAGCCTGTCGGGGATGGGACAAACCTATCTCTTCGGATGTCTCAAAAATAATATCCTTGCTTGGATTTTGCCTTAAGGGAATGAATCAAGGCTCTTGCAGCATAAGGCTCTGATGGCTCTTGGGAACTTGGAGACTCAACCATTCAGCCCTTCAGCCCCTTCATCAATGGATGAAGGTTATATTTATAGAGGAGAGGAGGAGGTTGGGATCCCTAAAATAGTGGAAGGGAGGCCTTATCCTTTGGGAGGTTCCCCATATGGTGTAAACAAGAGGCCAAAGGAGAAAGGCCATGGTTATTCAGTCGAAACCACTCCTGATGACTCATCCACGAAGTTGTTGTAATTGAAAATTTGCCTCCTTTTTTAAAAAACTTTCCAAAAGCATATTGGCGTGGGTGCTTAACTGGGATAGAGCGCCAATTGGCATGGGCTCAGTGTTAATTTTCCTCATTGGCGCAAGTACATAACGGGCTACCAGCGCCAAGGAAAAAACAGGTGTTTTTAGGGGTCTGCTCAGGAAATGATCAACAGAAGGAATGTTGTCCTCATGGAAAGGGATGCAATGATGGTATTTGCAAGGCATGACACTGCTTATTGGTCACAGAAATGACCCTCCAATGGGTGAGATGGGGATTTCAGGGACGGTGACAAATTACTGTGTAACAGATGCCCCCTAAAGCATGAGGCTTGAAAGAGAGAGAGGGGTGAAATGCTTTACAAGAACGTGTCCAACTGAATGCTGTCAGAAAACCTGCGTAGAGAAATACAACTGATATCTCAAATACATGATATATATGTGGTATGGGCGCAGCCATCCATAACAGAGTATACAATAATCCAGATCCAAGGTATGGACGCAGCCATCTAGTGAGGATCGATAAATAGACTCAGGTATGGTCACAGCCATCCAATCAGTGAGTCATGTAACTAATCATAATAATCCACAAAATCGCAGCCTGGATTACAACAGACACAATCCAGGGTCTTGCGCTCCATCTCGACCCAAACAAAGTACAAGTTCAAGCATGCGAATATGTGAGCTGAAGTCGAACATGCAAGAACATCGCTTGATTACCAGCCAATGATGAAAGCTGTTAACAGATGCGAGAGGTACCACCATTAATGCCAATGGTCCTCAAGGTACTACAGGTACAATCTACGGCATGTGAACAATGAGCTGACGTCGAACACCCGCAGAATCACTCGATCGGAGGCCAATGATGAAAACCTCACGTCGAATGCGAAGAACCCGCCATTGAGGCATGCAGGCTCCAAGGTACCAGAAGGGAGTCTCTAGATCAGCTTCCTGGATAATGAGCTGAAGTCGACAGGAAGTGACCTTGATCGAAGGTGGGCCATAATGTTTCCCACATCATCGACACGAGACAGAGGAACATAATGTTTTTTGTGAATCAGGATCATATGAGAATCAGAGGAAGGTTGATACTTTGCAGAGGTCAACTTCTCTTGAACATATGGGCGGCACGACAGTGGATTTGGCAGTATTTGACATCAAAATATCATAGGTCATCGTGACGAGGCAAAGAGCAGATGAGAGGTCAAAAGGGATCACCCAAACCCACGGAGGCAAGTGGAAAAAACGAGATTAGATATCCCCAACCCGACATGAATGCAGACAAGTGCCCTATTCAAGAGCGACATACTACCAACATGACAATGACTGGTTCTTTTCTCTACCCATTTTCAAAGTAGTACCTCTTTATTTTTACACAAGCTTGAAGAGGATAATTACAGATGAACAGAGAGTTCTTTCTATTTAATCCATCCTGGGTATATTTAACGAGCCCTAGGAAGGAGAAACTGACATCACACACACTACTCCAATGTCACTGTGGTTTAATGCAAACCATTAAAGGAAGAACTCTGGAAAGATCTTTTCATGTTTGGAGAGTTTGAAAGACAAAAAAAAAGTAAACCTCCAAAGGTCCCTTTTCTAGCAATAGTTTCTAATCTAAAAGGTGCAGAAAACAATATCTCAGAAAACCTCCTAGTCGCATGTATCAGTTCCTTTTTCATAAATAATCTATCCCATCCCGAAAAAGGGGTAAACGTATACTGGGTAGATGTCGTTTTGCAGCCACTTTAACAAGATCAAAAAGACAAGAGCCTCGACAATCTTTTCATGTTTAGAGAGTCAGAAAAGAGCTGAAAGGTGACTCCTCCTGGAGGAACAAGTGGTATAAGGAGTAGCAACTAGTTCTGGTAATGGTGGAACTTCTCAAAACAAATAAAGGTTAAGAGGTTGGCTAACAAGACCACTCATCGCAGCAGTTCCTTAGGAATGGGTAAAACAACCAAGTGAAGGCATATGATCAGCCAAGCAGATAGTGACGATGGAGTGAGAAAACCAAGGCTCAGTTGATAAGATGGAAATCACAAGAGGTAAAATGGGAAAGGTTTCATTTTTACACAAGCTAGAAATCAGGAAACTCTGCTTGAAGTTGGTTTCATTTTTACACAAGCTTGAAATGGAAACAAACTATGCTTGAAAAAGTAAGCATGCCCCCAGCATGATGACTCAATTCGAGGTACATGCCCCCCAAGCTTCAGTCCATATGAAAGGCAGATGGAGTGAAGGTTCAAATTACGAGATCAAGAGAAAGACTCGACTGGGATTTTATGAGATCTTATCAAAGACTCGAATTGAACAAGAAAGTGCTTCATTGTTTTAACGAGGTTGACACATTAAAAGAACTATCCTCAGGACACCTTGTTTCATGGTTTAAGGAGCTTGACACAAGACAACGAACTCTGCTGCGACAACCTTGTTTCATTTTTTAAGGAGCTTGACATAAGGAAATGAACTCTGCTCCGACAACCTTGTTTCATTTTTTAAGGAGCTTGACACAGGAAAAGAACTGTGCTCCGACAACCCTATTTCATTTTTTAGGGAGCTTGACACAAGACAACGAACTTTGCTCCAACAACCCTGTTTCATTTTTTAGGGAGCTTGACACAAGACAACGAATGTTTCTCCAACGACCTCATCATAATGAACAATAATTCATCGCTTCCAAGAGTTCCACTCCCGACGGAAGGAAAACATCCTGGAAGTCAGGACCCAATGCCCCCAGCACACTATGCACGACGGCATTGTCGCTGAGTATAGGCACGGGGTAGGTAGCCACATAGTTGACTTGCGGTGGGGCAGATACAACGGGTGGATAAAAACCAGGAAGGGATGATGGCGGGCCAGCTGCCACATCAGGACCAAAGAATGAAAGCTGATCAATGGTCACGATCTGTCCTTCATGTGGAAAACAAACCACACGAAAAAGGGAGGAGACAAGCGCTCCCATGGCATAGGTGTAATCGCGCCCCAAAAGTAGATTGAAATCCAAGGGGCCTGGAACAACCATCACGTCCATATGGACGGTTTTACCTCCTAAAGTAACAGGTAACCTTGGAAGGATCCCTAACGATTGACTCGTTCTTTTGTTAAAAGCCAACAGATTATGCGTAACAGGTGCAAGTGGCGGTGAACCAAAAGCTTGCCAAGTAGTGGAGGATAAAATACTAACAAACGCACCTTTGTCTATAATGGTGCTGGGTATGACCAGACCAAAAGCCTGTACTGTGATCTCGAAAGGCACATAAGACGGAAGGCGGTATCCTGCAAATCGATTCCAATCAAAGGAAGTGACTAAACTACTTCGAGGGGCTACCATCGAACTGAGATGGTCTTCCCCCGGTGTTACGGAAGAAGAAGGAGCATCCTCCACGACCTCCATCTCGAAGGTGGGAGGAGTATCCTCCAGGACCTCCATTACGAGAGGCGGAGGAGCAGCTTCTTGAGGTACAGGGACAGGAGAATATTTCTCCAAGTTCGAATAATTTGAAGAAACAAGAAGAACATGGGGGGTGTGAGATCCACTCTCCACGGAAAAGACCTGGTGCACCATAGGCGGGGCCAGTTCAACCGATCCCACAACTAATGGTTGTTCGGGGATGGATTCCTGAATTTGAATTTCCGAGGGAGCCAGATTGACCAAGGGTGACTCTTGACCAATCGTAGGATTAGCTGGTGGAGGACTCAAAGAAAGCTGTTTATAAGCAGCCGAGAGGCATGGTGTAGAAACAGCCGAGTTTTCCAAGACTCGTTTGGCTTCATCCATATACGGAAAAAGGTGAATGGCATGATGCCCTTCACACAACTTACAGGGATTGAAAATCTTACCCTGTTTCGTAAGAATTTTACCAACACTAGTTGAAGACGTGCCCCCAACTTGACTCCCGGAAGCCAAAGGCAACGGCGGGTGACCGTTGGACCATGCTTCAAGCACCTTGGGAATGCCAGGGCAATCTCGAAGAAGATGGTTTCCTGTGCACAACATGCAAGGGAACTTGAATTTCCGCGGAGGGTTGGAAGGTTTATCAATGGAAGGCTTCTTAGGTGCAATAGCCGCAGAGCTAGCCTCTCCTTTATCGGACTTCTTCTTCTTTGTCTTTTTCTTCTTCTTCTTAGCCACCTGGTTACTCGAATCCAGAATTTCACCAGGCGAAGTAGAAGAGGAGGACGCAGAAACAGGCGAAGAAGGGGAGAGGTCCACCTTGGAATCAACATGATGTTGCTCAGGCGGAGGAACTGATTGAACAGTAGCCGAGACATTTGGGACCACAGAGGTTGAAAACAACCAAACAGGCAACCCAACAGTTAACCCAGGAAGGGACAACGTTGCCATGTAAGGAGCGCCAACATTTCCAAAAGGAGGAAAAGGACCAGGATTCCCATCGGAGGGGATTCCTTGGTTGGTGAACTCTAGAAAAGTTGCCATCAAAAACGATCTCCGAAACAACACCCTAAGGAAACTAACTTTAACCAGGAATATTTCGTGGGCAGTTAATTTTTATAACATTGAAACAAAACTCTACCATTTCATCTTTTAAGAGTCGAGAAACAGGAAAAAGGTGACTCTATCACTTTCAGATTGGAAACAAGTGTGAAAGGACAAGCGCTTGATGACCTTTTCAAATTTAAAGAGTCAGAAAAGATCAAAATGACTGCTCAGGAATGCTAGGAAAAGGGTGTACCAAATAACCGTGAACTGCAATATACACCTCGGCTTCAAAATGAAAGAGAAATCAACCAAGGACTTAACGTACGTGCAGGCAATCTCCCCGAATGTTGTGTCTGGTGTATCACGGGTATAGGGCGGCAGACTCAGCTTCCTATAGATGAAGGATAGAAACCTAGTGGGGTCTCCCTTTATATACACGACGGTACGGGGAGCACAAGTCCATACTAGTGTTGTCTAAAGCCAAGAGGCAAATGACAGCTACTAGGTTTAAAGACGCCGGAACACGTCTCTAGCCTAGACCTCTAAATGTTGCGTTAATGTTTCAATGCTGCCTTAGTGTAAATTGAATGAATTTTAAGTTTGATCTTCAATTATGTCTCGGTTTTCAGGCCCTACCGAATGTTATCTGACAATCTCTTACATGCAGCTATATGAGAAAAGAAAACTTTTCAATTCGATGAATGCTATCTAGTTAAGGGAAGAGCTTCAAACAATGATGCAACAAACAACAAAACTGAAAAACGAAACTTTTCCAAGGTAGATGACTTTCACTATCCAGAAGTAATTTCAAACATTCAACGATGCGAATAATGCAATGTAATCTATGCAAAATCCTCTTTTCTGAAAACTATGCAATTGTCATCTATGCACAATTTCCTTTTTCTTTTCAAATGATAAGAATGCACTCAATGTATTTTTCGATGAAATGAGAATCTACTTAATGCATGCTTTTAATGAAAGATAATGCACTCAATGCGATTTTTAGCTTCCAATCATCAAACAATGTGATCTAAGTTCAATGATAAATCTCAAAAATACTTTTCAATGCAATGTGATCTAATTCATTTTAACAAAAATAACACTTTGAGACGAAAACTAAATAAACGCAAATCTTCTTAATGAAGGATGAATGCAAAAGAGATGCAAACAAACACTAATAATGCAATCGTTGCTTCAAACACTTGTAACGAAATCCCTCCAAAGGTGACAAAACACAAAGAGGACTTCCAAAGCATGAGATCAAAACAAGGAATTCATTCCCTTTTACATCAAGCAATCGTGGAAAGAAGACATTTGAAACAATGAGCAATGTAATCTATGCTCATATAGAGGAAATACTGGAAGGGAAAGACACACTGGTGAAGGATTTAGGGAAAAAATCTCAATTTTCATATACCCTGAAATTGGCCCGACTTTGTCATTGAAAACTAGTGCCAACTGGCGCGACTTGCTCACTGACAACTAGCGCCAATGGGCAATTGGCACGGGTTGCTAACTGAAAACAAGCGCCAACGCCTGAAAATGAAAAAACAAAGAATTTCTCCCAACCAAGACCAGACTCACCACTTCAAGCAGAATCTAAAACAAACCCAGAAGCAAAGTACTGACCAAAAGGAACTTCCGAACAAGGGTAAACCCTAGCACCTACAAGATATGGCGCGATTTTCTGGCTGTAATCCGCGCCAGACAGGGGATGGCGCGAGTGATGAACTGGAAACCCGCGCCAATTGGCGCGACTGTCAGGGTGGAAACTGCGCCAATCAAGCCAACTATGAAAAGGTGAAAATTCGAAAAAGCAAAGGTCAGATCTGATCCTCTAGATCTTAACCAAAAGCCAAACACAAAAAGAGCCAGCCAAAAGAGCCGATCAAGCAAGTAGAATCGAGAAACAACCGAAAAGACAAGACAATACTCCAAGTGTTCAGTTCATAAACTAAACCGGAGATTGACTGAAGCAGCTTTGATCTACTTCGCTAATGCAGAGCAATAGCGTTTCGAAGGCTATCTGGCTAACTTCAGGCTCCGTCTATAGCTCATAAAACAAACAACAACAAGCTAGACGATCCCCAGCGGAGTCGCCAATTTGTTGTGGAGGTAAATCCCCTCTGCGGACAGAGGCGATCCCTACTAGCCCAGACCGGGTCTAGCAACAATCGTTCACGCAATAGTGCAGGTACCTAATTGCAAATAAACCAACTAGCGATGAAGGCTTACCTGGAATCCAACATTGTCGCTTGTAGAGAAAGTAGCGCTCTCGTTCCTTATCTCTGGAAAATCACAATCCTCACAATCTCCATGATTGGACACCTGCACATGCAAGAAACAAAACAAACGCAAGCGTAAAATCCAGTATATGCAAATATATGTCAATCAGAGAAGACATAAATCATCATCATAATCAATAACAAGAGTGGAACCATAACCAATAGTCAATTATCATTAATCAATAAAATAAGAATACAACCATAGCTCTGACGGTGAATTCTCCTTTGGAGGGTCGCCAGCGGAACACATCTCAAAAAATCCTGTCGGGGATGGGACAAACCTCTCTCTTCGGATGTCTCGACAATAATCTCCTTGCTTGGATTTGGCCTTAAGGGAATGAATCAAGGCTCTTATGACATAAGGCTTTGATGGCTCTTGGGAACACTTGGAGACTCAACTATTCGGCCCCTTGACCCTTCAGCCCCTTCATCAATGGATGAAGGCTATATTTATAGAGGAGAGGAGGAGGTTGGGATCCCTACAATAGTGGAAGGGAGGCCTTATCCTTTGGGAGGTTCCCCATATGGTGGAAACAAGAGACCAAAGGAGGAAGGCCGTGGTTATTCAGTTGAAACCACTCCTGATGACTCATCCACGAAGTTGTTTTAATCGAAACTTTGCCTCCTTTTTTAAAAAAATTTCCAAAATTAGATTGGCATGGGTGCTTAACTGGGACAGAGCGCCAATTGGCGCGGGCTCAGTGTTAATTTTCCTCATTGGCGCAAGTACATAACGGGCTACCAGCGCCAAGGCAAAAACAGGTGTTTTTAGGGGTTTTTTACAAGGAGATGTCTTCAGGGGGATGAAAGTACATGTTCAGGGAAATGCCATGAAAGTATTTTCAAGTTATGTCACTACTCACAGGTCACAAAATGAGCCCTCCAATGTGCGAGACGGGGAATGGTAGGGACGGTGACAAATTGTTGTGTAACACTCATGCAAGAACAAATATTCATCTTGGATGGATCACTTCTTAGCAATGGAAATCAACAACCAAGAAGATGTTTCAGTCATACGTCAGAATATATTATAGAATATTAAAATACCTTGCAGTTGATTTTTTTCCATACTTTCACCTTATATTTGAAAGGGGGAGAAATGATGGTCATCTACAAGCTTCAAAGCTACATCAAGTGAGCTTGAGACACAACCTAACATACCAGATTTAGAGTTGTAGCCAGAGACACAAAAGCTCAAGTGAGCCTGAGTCACAACCTACCATACTAGATTCATAGTTGTAGCCTGAGCATGACTTTGATCGGTGGTCAGCCTTAAACTATCTATGTAAAGTTGAGCTTCTCCCTCTTCAAAGGATTTTGGAAAACTCTAGCAGAAGACTTCAACTTCTTACCAGATTTGGAAGAGTTCTAGAAATTTCATTAAGCATTCCATAGTTGGTGGTGATCCTTAAACCATTGCAGGTTGAGACATCCCTTTTTAGGTTGAGCTTATCCCTTTTATGTAGGCTGCAGAACTCCCTTTTCTAGGTTAAAGGTCTCCCTCTTCAAAGAATTAGTAGCACTTCATCTAGCAGAAGACTTCAACTTCGTGCCATATTTGGAAGAGTTCTAGGAAATTTGTTCTAGTGTTGGTGGTCATCCTTAAACCACCTCCTTATGTCACCATCTCAAAGAGCACATTCAGTGCATTGTTTTCGTGCATTATTGTATTTTGTATTATAGCTCTCTTCTTGGACACATACATAGCCCTTCGGATTAAGGAGGGGATGTTGGACACATAATCATCTAAGGTTTGGCGTATAAGGCAAACAGTCAAAGGGATTCCAAGAGACCTTTGAATATGGAATCCAAGAGTCACATCAATGTAATATAAATGTATATCATTGTTAAAAATAGAGAATCACATGATTCTCTTCCATATCTTGTATGCATTACCATGTGTATGTCTAACAAAGGAAAATATAGAACAAGGTCCCCCTTGTCCAACGCTTGAGGCTGCTACCTAGAGTGTAAGCTTTTTTTTTTTAATTAATTTGGCAAAAAGTTCAAGATTACTGTCCACACTATAAGACAATTTTTTTTAATTGGTTTGGAAAATAACTGAAGAATAAGATCAATTAATTTCTTTTTGCCATTATTTTTACATATTTAACCTATTTGAAACAAATATATGTGTATTTTAAGAAGATTAAGAAACTTGGTACCGAACTGACTTAATATAAAAAAAAAATAAAGAAGATTAGACTTAGCTATGTCCAACAGGCTATCAAAATACTATATTGTGTGCACAATCACAATTATTTTCTTGAGCCTCAGGTTATTTATTAATAAAAAATGGAAATTTTATGTTACACTATAAAGTGTTTCTAGAATTTCAGTAACTAGTTCTCAAAGCCCACATTTCCTGTCGGTTTGTGTCTACGTCCATACCTAGCAATACATTTCTACATTTTTTTCTTTGGTATAAATGCAGCTAAATAAGAATATTTCTCTATTTTCAGTTTTAATCAGAGCTAAATACTTGACACAAATGAATACAGAATCATAGTAAATGGAAGAGAAGTTTTTGACGAAATGTTCAAATATTTCCCTAACTCCTTATGCTAGTTTTGTGTATAATAAATCTTTTGATGGAACTCTAGGCACACCCAATGTGGAACCTAGGTTCAACATGAAATCAGGTGCCACGTTTTGCTTCATCTCATAGGAATAACTGTTTTCATGGACATAATGACACACTTACATTACAAGAAACAATATTGCAACAAAAACTAATGGAATGTACCTTCTTGGGGAAAATTGTAAAACAATGTTGAAAAGAATAGTAACTCCATTGTGCCATATACAATGATAATCATTATAAAAAGAAATAGATGGGTGTGTTGTATTATAATAATTACCAATGTGAACAAGGGTCAATGAAAAATTATGACTGTAAGGACTCTTATGCTTGCATCCAATTTACATAAGGAATTATTGACATGTGGAAAATATCCTCTTGGAACGAGTGAGTATTTGGCCAATCAAAGTTCTAATTATATATTTTTTCATTTGATATGGACGTATACCCCCTGTAACAAATGTCTGATTTCCTATCTATAACTAAATTAAACTAAGAAAAACTATAGTTAGTTTAAGAAAAAATATGTAATATATTCTAATGATTTACAATATATGAACACAGTCTGCTACAATTATTTAACCAATATAAATAAAAACAATTAAAGGATTTAAATGAGCATAAAACCATTCATAATATCATGATATTTAAAATCATAATTGGAATTGAATTCATAAAATCGAATAGATAAGTTTTGGTTGAAGATTTAAATAGAACCTTAAAAAATATGTCCAAGTTTTCATCCTATTCAAACATTTTTTTTGGCATTTTCTGGAATATATACACATGCACAATTTAAAGTATTAAATAACAATTTATATCTCATATATGAGAGAAACTATGTTTGTATTTGAATACTAGATTGCAATGATCAGTTAGCAATAAGTAAATTCGCAACTTTTTTAATTTCTAATCATAAAAAGATGCAAATTGCAAAATTGTCATAAGGAATATTAAACAAAATTATCAAATATTCATTCAAAATCAAACAACATAAGTCATAGAGTAATATCAGAGGCATTTATTAAGTAATTAAAATAATGTGCTCACATAAATTCCATAGCTCATCACACATGAACAATGAAAATGGTTTAAAAAAAGTCGGTACTGCAAAATTGATTAAAAAAATACAAGTTTGTAGTCTTCACTGATTCTGGACCCTTTGCACTAATGCATAAAGGTATATAAATACTAAAACATAATAAAATAGGCCTTGAAATAGGAAAATAAACAAATTTTCTGAAAGTAAATACTCAATTCTAAAAATATGTTTGTTCAATTGATATCTGGAAGACAAGTAGACATTAGTTCCTCATCTTCAGAATCTTGAAAATTGATACTAAGTAGTAGGTGAGGTGCATGTACTTGGATATAACTTTCCCATTGTGAATATATTTGGTACATTGCATAGAAATAAATGGAAGGAAACTGATTGATGTTGATCTGGCAACTAAAAATTAATGCTTGTATGTTTTTCTTCTTTTTCTTCTTATATTTGACCTCAAACTTGGTAATAAGATTATTTTGTTCAAAAGGAAGTTGAAGATTTTTTTGGAAACTTTTTTGTTTCCAAACTTTAATGTTTTTTATTTCTACCTGGTCCTTGGCAACAAGATCTTTCTTAGACTACTTTAATTCTCTTATAAATACTTCCTTTAATGACTTGGCACCTGATAGGTCAAATTCTTCTATAAAGTTGATTCCTTTTTTCCAATTTGTTAAACATTACTCATATGTTGTTTGTATGCATGCTCTGATTTATTTTTTCTCTTTCTCCCTGCAACTTAAGGATGCAAGCATCAATATTTTATTTCTCTTAGAAACTTTTGGAATTTCGTTAGATTGAAATTTGTTTTCCCAATCAAGAATAGAAAGAATTTTTTTTTAATTGATTTGTATTCTTCTACCAATGAATCAATTCTTTCATTTAAATCTCTAGTTTCTTGATAAAATTTTGATATTTTATCCATCTTTTTATAAAAGTTTGATTGATTCTTCCTTAAAATTAGATAGATTTGTAAAGCTTGATCCTTCAAAACATCGAGAATCTATGTTTCCTGTTGATTCTCATTGAGTTTATATTAAGAGATTCAATTTGATCTTTCAAATTTGTAACCATAATCTCAAATATTTTATGCTTCTTACTTCCAGATGCGGGTTTGATGTTCATGTAATTTTCTCATTTCTTGAATCTCCTTTTCATGTTTTGCATTCACTTCTTTCAACTATTTCTTAAAATTCTTCTGAAATTTTTCTCTTTCTACAACAAATCCTTGAACTAAACTGAAAGAATTCCATTTCTAGTTTTCTTCATTGAACAATTTTTTTTTCCTCCAAAACTTTGATTTTTTGCAAACTGTTATCATATGAATTTGCAAGCTCATTCAAATGATATTTCTTTTAATTAACTAAATCTCTTAAATTTTGAGAGGATTCTTGAGATTTTTATTTTACGTCTCCCTAAGCCTGCCAATTGAATTCAAATACAATCTCGAGAGTATCATATTTTCTTTTCTTTGTTCTTCTAACAACTGATTTTATTTGAGTATTAAAATAATAATCTACCAAAGAAGGGATAATATTTGTGATTGACTCTAACTAGGAAACCAATTTAAACAAAAATGATTGCCAAGGAATCTTAGTAGAAATGGCTATTAATGATGCTTGAGGAGATACGACATATATATTATCCATATTTTTATATAATTCCATTTTTTCCTCGTTTTCCTTGGTGCTAGGTTCAATAAATACCTGTTTTTATTTCTCCTTATCTACTTCCATTTCGTTGACTTCTATAGTTTTTGGTTTCTTTTGTTCTGTTTTCTAAAGAGAATTAATCACAATAATCTTTTGTTCAATTTTTTTTCTTTTTCTCGAGTTTGTTCTCTTCTTGTACTTTCCTACTTCTCTTACATATTTTTATTGTTGTGACTTCAACTTATTTACCTGTGACAACAATATCTTCTATTTCTTTAATTTCTACACCTTGTTCCTTTTGAGAAACAATAGAAGGTTCTGAAGGGAGTTCATTGAAAATAAACTGCAAAAATTTAGTAGACTTTAACTGTTCAAATGAAATGTTGAGGTGGAGAGCCTTTTCATTTAGGAAATTTTCAAACAGTTTCTCCCTAAATTATTGTAATTGTTGTCTTGTTTGACTATTTAAGAGCTTTCTTCTTTCAACAACTTTCTAAAAATCATCAATTTTTATTAAAAAAAATCTCATCAAAAGGGGGTTTCTGACAGAAAAAGGAGTTTCCAGCTTAACACAGAGAAATCAAATCTCATTTTTACTAGTTGATGCATGAGAGACTGAGTTGAAAAAGCAAAATGAAATTTCCTTTTTTCCTTGTGAGTTGTGTGAGCGATTGAGAATTTTTGGATTCAAAACTCGGAATCTCCACAGTTCTCATTTTTCAGTCTACATTTCGGGTCTAAAACAAGACCCATCTTTAGGACAAATTTGTAAAAAAGAGAGACAGTTAGTTTTAAGAAAAGGACTGAATTTTGCGGTAGCCCCTAATCGTATTTACTCACACCCTTGAGTCTTTGGTCTACTTTTTTCCCCTGCTCTTCCTAAGTCCTTTGAGGATATTTAAATGACATTCGCTTTCTCCACCTCATACCCTTCACCCTCCCTCGATCCACTTGTTCATATTCAAACCCTTACCCTTCTCCTGGCCTATACTATGCTGCCCTTCTTTAAACCTTAAGAAAATTAATAGTAACTATATAAAATCAACCTTATAAATATCTTAGACCTTAATCTAAATCCTAACCCTCTACCTACATCATTATTATAAGTTACTTAGGGCCTTTTAACTTAAAATTAGTATAAGAAAAACCCTAAAAAACTTTATATTTCAAACCTTTATGGCATTAAAACACAACAATTAATCTAATTTAAAGATAAAATTGGACTAAAAAACTTAGGACTTTACAACAAAGATAAATAATTAGTATTAAAGAATATACATTATAATATACATAGGACCTTATAAAATTAATTTAATCAAATCGTTAAATCATTATTCTAATTCTACTTAGAACCCTATGCATAAAATTAGGATCAAGAAAATACTACACCTTAATATCTTTTAAAATAAGGCCTTATAAAATTTTATATAATAATTATAAACAAAATAAAATAATTAATCTAAATTAAAAATAAAATAAAAATAGAAATTGGATAGAAACTTAGGACTTTATAAAACTAAGATAAATAATTAATAATAAAAGATATTAAATAGTATTAACATTAACTCAAAAACATTATAAAAAAGAAAATGTTATATTTTAATAAAAATAATAATTAAACTCAAACAAATATTAATAAAATAAATTGGAAATAATTAAAATTATTAAGTTAATAACTGGTCGGCTCTCTTTCCTGTCATATTCTCCTCTATTTATTTAACACTAATTGTCTCTCTTTTTTACAGATTTGTCCTGAATATGGGTCATGTTTTAGACCCGAAACGTAGACTGAAAAATGAGAACTATGGAGATTCCGAGTTTTGAATCCAAAAATCTACACCACAGAAATATACAATCCACGATTGAGATTTTTTCTCTTAAAATCTGAGCAGCGATATTTAAGGCATAATTATTCCATGTATCCAAGATGCTAAAATTAAACAAGAACTGGAGACCTCTGGGTCGTACTTGGGGTAGTGGAGAGTTTGACAACAAACAAATTATAAATTCGTGAACGTGGAAAGTGTTGACTGCTCAAAGTATATGATGAAGAAACTTTCAAAAATACATGATTAATCTATGGTACCTATACTTTAACTTGTATAATTTAAACAACAATGTGAAATTTCTTTTAAGTAACTCCATAAAGCTCATTAAATTGTTTTAATAATATGTATGTAAAATCATTTTAAAAAAATTGATTATAAAGTAAAGCAATTGGAGGGAAAAGGTGGATTATAAAATTATTTTGTATGATAATGTCTTTACTACACTTTGGAGTGCTAAGGTGTATTTTTTTATAATTTGGAGGGATAATATTGCTTTTTTTAACTTCAAGGAGGATTTGAAAAGTCAAATTTCTAGTCTATGTCAAATTATTTTTTCGTAATGGTTGAAATAAGGGTCATGAAAATCTAAATGCTTAGAGAGTCATGAGTTGAGTTAATGTCTATCAAGTCAAGGTCAAGATAAATTATTGATGTAATCAAATTTTGGGTTGAACTCCAATTAAAGTTGAGAAGTCATATAAAGAGTGCATTTTCGGTTGTACCCGATACCCAAGGTTCATTAATGTAAAGAGTTGATGTAAAATTAGAAGCCTAGAGTTAAAGAGTCATAAGTCAAGTCAAAGGTTTAAGTCGTTAATTGTAATTGGGTGCATGATCGATGGAGCCTAACACCTAGAGTCTGTTCAATGTATTGCAGTTATTTTCATCAAAGGAAAGAGATTACAAAGGAGATTATGCAAAGGAAAAAGGAGATGAAGATGACTATCTATAGTAATTTTCAAAATTAAGAGAAAAGCCACAAAAATTGCATAACAGTTGGCGTAAATGATGAAGAGTTCAAGAAAGAGATTGTTGAGTTGAAGGCACTACTTGACATATTGATGGAGCTACTACAAAATCAGAAACATGGATGGAAAATGAAGAGGACAACTAGATGACCAATCAACTTGTTTATTGCAAGGAGATAGAAATATAAGTTGAAATTTTTGTTAAGGGAAGCGGAAAAACTCTAGATAACCGAGATGAATGTATGCATTTGTGAACCATAACAAAGAATGATGCTTGGTGAGGATGATGAAGATATTAAATTGGGTTCGATTCCCACATATGGAACCACAAATGTTTTAGAATATCAACATAAATACTTCAAGACATAATTATTTGTCGATACTATAAAGCCTTATGTTTTTTAATTTGAAAACTAGTGTGTTGATGGAGCGTGTGTTGCAGATGACTAATGAAACACTAATTTTATTTCATGCAAGAATGAAGACCAGTATTTTGAAATTATTTCTGAAAGTGACCGTAAAATTCTGATGAAATGTGAAGAAGAACTATAATTTCTAGAGAAGTTGTTGATGGAACCCGAATCGAATCAAGTTGCAGATAAAGAAGAGAAATGTTCAAGTATTAAAAATGTGGAATATAAATTTAATGTTAATATGATGAATTGATATTCCAATATAGTAAAAACAAACTGCAATCACAAACTAGATTGGATATTGAAATTGAGAATTAAGGAGACTGATGGAAAAGGCACAAAAATTAAGATATTGAAAACAAAGGAAGAAATAAAAAAACATGATACATTTGACTACTCGAATATACATCAACAAAGGAGGATAATTGTAGCACAAAATTTGGAAACCTGGTGAATTATAAGTTACAACTAGAAAAAAAAAGCAACATGATAAAGAAATTGCTTTACTGCAAGTGAAATTTTGGGATCCGAGAGGAACTTCATCAACTTATGAAGATATATGGTCGGGAGACCATGAATTTATTTCACCTGGGGAGTCTGATGCATGATCATCTAACCTAGGGTTGAATGTTTACAAAGGTAGTTGGTTTCTTAAGTTAGGATTTAATTATTTAATGTATTTTACTATAGTTTTAAGAGAGAATGGGAATTATTGTAAATAGGAGAAAGTTCAAGAGTATTTTGGAAGAGTTGAGAGATTTTAAGGTTTGCTAGATTTTATCTAGAGATAAGGGATTAGATTAGAGTTTTTATGGATCATAAGAGATATTGTGGGAGTTTGTTTAGGGTCTATAACCTACTTTGGGTTTAGATCCACTTGTATAAATCTAGGTGAGCCCATGAGGCATGGAAGTGAGTGAGAGTGAGGAATGAGTTGCCAATGAGTAGGCCAAGAATTCTCTTGTAAATATTTTATTTTATTAATGAATTATTTCTCAGATTTTATGTGCATACGTAGTGTGTGAATTTGTATAATCAAAATCGCACGCTTCATGTGTATCCTTCAAATTAGTTTCTAAGAATTCTTACCAATCTCTTTTATTTTTCTACCAATTCTAACTTCATGGTGGTGTATGCAACAAGACATGATACTCATAAATATGATTAACTCCATTGTCTAACAATACTTTGTGTAGAAAATAAGGTATAGTAAAAAAACATTGTCATGGAAATCATCATAAAACATCTATTTTAATTTGTTGCCTAATATGTTTTCTTCAATTTCTTGTTCATCACAATATTCTTTGGCAATTTTCTTAACCCACTCATGAAAAATTTTTTGACCTATGTTAATAATTTTTTACATAAACCATTAATTTATGGTGAATTTATTGATTACTAGAACACTTAATGTATTTGTTAAATTTCTCAAGGATGGCTTCGAAGAATATTTTACAAGTCCTTGTAAATAATTATGCTCTCACATCAATGAAGGTCAATCAATTTGTACATGCATAGATTTTGAGGTAAATATTGATCTTAGATGTCCACTACTCACATATGACTTTAAGGCTCAACATCTATGTCTAAATTATCTTATATGCTCAGGTTTAGGAACTTGTAGCAATAGAATTAATGTTTTAATTTAGGGGTTTGTAAATAGAAATTACCAATAATATCCTTAAGCAAATAAATATATAGTATCATATAGCAATATATAATGTACATGTAAAGAAGAGATGAAAGAGAAAAAAATTAGTGGGAAGATATGTACTTTATTTCAATACCACAATATCAAACGATAATCCAACTATTTTATGTTACATGAATACACATATTTGTACTCAAAATTGAGATAAAATGTAGTTGCAACTATTTAACTACCTTGGCTAGTCTACCTAGTGATGTTGTCAAGTGATTTACATGTTTCACTATCTACAATCCACTGCTCTTTTACTTGTTCAACTATTTGGTTTAGTCGATAAAGTATATAAACCCTTCCAACATTATAGGTCAATGTAATGTAGGTCTAAATTTTTCTCCTTTGAATTGCATGTAGACTAATGGCATTGCAATGTTTTACATTATTTCCAAGCTCACTCTCAAATGTGTAAGTGAGAATGATTTTATTGTTCTAGAAGAGGAACTTTACATTACCTTTCTGATATACTAAAACTTTGATTTTATATTATGATACCTTTCATATTTAGTATGGTAATTAAAGTGAAAAAACACACCATACAACACTATAATAATGTAACTGCATTCTTTTACAATTTTGGCAAGCTCTGTAACCATGTATTAAGACCATCTTCATGATTAAATATGGGTTTAGTGTTTAGATTCAACAAGATGATGATCCTAGTGAAAATTAAGCACCTACACTAGGTGGGGCCCACAGGCTATATTTAGGTGTATGTCTATTTTTATAATGTTGAGAAAATTCTACTTATAGCGGGAGTCTAATTTTTAGAATGGTGAGAAAATACTATTTATAGATGATTTTCTAATTTTATATGCATGTGCGAAGTCTATTTATAGATTGCATGAGTAAAAATAGAATGCATGTTGATTATTATTTGTCAAACCAGGAGGTAACTCCTCAAAATCAGAATGTGTATTAGCTGAAGAATACACACGGATTTATACATGGAGGTGAGGCTATTGGGATTCATCTCCCAATGACTCTTGACCTTCCTTATTTCCTAATATTAATTAATATACAATATTAAATATGCACACCCATCCATAAGATTAGGTGTCAACATTCCCCCCCCTTTAATCCGAAGGGATGTTGGTGAGTCCAAGCATCGATCCGAACTTTTCAAACTTTTCTCTTCCAAGTGCTTTGGTGAAGATGTCGTCAGCTTGCTCATTTGTGGAACAATGATGTAGATGGATGGTTTTGGCCTCGAACATGATGTCGAATTAGATGGTACTTTGTATTGATGTGCTTTGTTCGATCATGGAACTTTGGGTTCTTGGCCAACTTTATTGCGTAAGTGTTGTCGATCATGAGTGGAGTGGAGTACATTTGTTTCATCTACAAATCTTCCAGGGATTTTCCGAGCCACACAATTTCCTTTGTTGCTTCAAATTTGCTGCCACATATTTTGCCTCTGTCGTGGAATCTGCTGGGAACCGATCGTTTGCGTGATCTCCATGAGACAGACTTCGATCCAAGAATCATGGTGTAACCTATAGTAGACACCCCCTGTTTCTTTGTCGCCATCAAAGTCCGAATCAGATTATCCGATCAAGTTGAAGTTGCCTACCCTGTGTGTATTTGAGTCCAAAGTCTTTAGTCCCCTTCAAGTACCTTAGTACTCTTTTTGCAGTGAGATCAATGTCCTTCACAAGGTTTTTGCATGAACCTTGAGAGGATTCCAACAACAAATGAAATTTTAGGTCCGGTGGTGGTCGGATAGATAAGACTTCCTACAAGTTTGTCTATACTTAGTTGCATCCTCAAATTCCTTCCCTTCAATAGATGTGAGCTTCAAGTTTTGTTCCATTGGAGTGCTTAAGGGTTTACAGATCATCCATGCCAAATTTGTTCAAGAGATCTCCAATGTACTTCTTCCGAGAAAGAAATATGAATTTAGGATGTTGAATTACTTCAATACCCAAATAGTAATGAACATGACCCAAATCGAGTCATTTCAAAACCTTTCTTCAACTCTTTCTTCATGGATTCCATATAGCTCTCATTGTTTCCTCGTTATCAAAAGATCATCTACATATACCACAAGATATACAATCTGTTTTTTCCAACTTTCTTAACAAACAAAGTTGCATCATCAAGATCAAAATGTTTGAAATCAAGTTTCGAAGATGCTCGGTCAATTTCTCATACCGGGCTCGTGGTGCTTGCTTGAGGCCATACAAGGATTTTACAAGTTTGCAAACTTTGTGTTCTTGACCCTTTATCACAAATCCTTCCTGGGTCGGGACATATAAACTTTCTCCTTTAGATCTCTATTCAAGAAGGTTGTTTTTACATCCATCCGATGGACTTTCCATCCATTCGAGTTGCTAAGGCAAAGAGAGTCCGTATGGTGGTCCATTTTGCTCGTGGGAGCAAAAGTTTCTTCATAATCGACTCCTTCTTTTCGTGTGAATCCTTTTGCCACAAGCCCGGCCTTGTGCTTGTCAAGTGAGCCGTCTCGCTTTGTACTTGTTCTTGTAGACCCACTTACATCCAATTGGTTTCGTTCCCAAAGGCGGATCAACCAGCCTTCCAAGTGCCATTCTTTATCAAGGCATCATACTCTCTTCGCATCGCTTCTTTCCATTCATCATGAGAAGCGGATTCTTTGAAGGAAGTTGGTTCATGATCTCGTAGACAAACTCAATTCACGGTTATAAGAAATATCCATATCAACGGGAGAATCGAAATTATCTACATCACCTTCGATTTCTTGAGTGGAACTTCTTGTTCCCTGTTTTTCCAACCTCATCGGGATGAACATCCTCCGGTGTCTTTGTCGACCCATTTGGGAGGACCTTTCCGAGATGGCCCGAGCTGGTCACTTGGTTGAGTTGGGATTGATTCAAGATTCAATCTCCCAATTACGTCAATCACATCATCCAATGTGTCATCTGTGGTTGTTTCTTCATGTGGGGGAGAGAGTGCTTCAGGATATGATTCCACAGTTTGATTCAATATCGGAATCCCCCCTTCAAGGTGTGGAATCACATTATCAAATTCTTGGAAAGACTTTGCATGTGTGAATATGTCAAGGCGATCAAGTTGTCGCTCAACAACTTTGTCACTCTTGGAAGATTCAAGAAATATGACATCTCTTGCTATCACAAACTTCTTATTTGCTTCATCATAGAGACGATATCCTTTGGAGGTATTGGAGTACCCCAAGAAGATACATTTTCTTGCTTCTAGCACCAAGTTTGTTCCTTTGACCCTTGGGTATCAAGGCATAACGAGTGGACCCAAAGACCCCGAAATGCTTTATCGAAAGAATGTGGCCATGCCACATTTCAAAAGGAGTTTTGTTTCTAATTGAACTTGAAGGACACCTATTCTTTATGTAAACAAGACATAGAACCGCATCAGCCCAAAACATCAATTTTACATTCTTGAAAAATAACATGGAGCGGACCATATTTAAAATGGTTCTGTTCATTCTTTCAACTACACCGTTCGTTGTGGATTATATGGCACGCTTGTTTGATGTTTGATTCCATGTTGACGAAGATAATTTTCAAATTCGTTTGAAGTGTATTCTTTTCCATTATCGGTACGTAGAGAGCCAATATGTGTTTGTGCATCATTTTCAATCCATGCATGAAAATTCTTGAAAGTTTGAAAAGCATCGGACTTATTCTCCGAGTAAGTAAATCCAACACATTCTGGTGTAGTCATCAATAAATGTCATCATTTATTTGTTTCCATTTGCGAAGCAATAGGCATAGGGCCACATAAATCGAATGAACAAGTTCAAGTTTCCTATGTGCTCTTGAGTGTGAATCATGAAATGGTCGTTTTCTATGATTTCCTAGAATACAAGCATCACATTCCTTAGGTTTTCTAGGAATTGTAGGCAGTCCCATCAACACCATTTTTTCTTCAACAAACGAAGGTTTGTCATAGTTTAAGTGTCCAAATCTAACATGCCATAAAAGACTTGATGGAAATATACCTTCATCATGTTGTGAACTCGAATGCAAAGTTTTGAGCATGAGCGAGATGAACCTTTCAGCTTCAAGAGTCTCCCTTCTTCTATTCCCTCCATGACAAGTGAGTGATCCGATGCTTTTCCGACCTCTGCCTTGCCATCAAACAAGTGAAATCGAGTGTCCTTCGTCGCCGGATTTCAACCAGGGGACGAGCAAGTTTCTCTTCAACTCGGGGAGGTATAGAACCTCATCTAGGATATGATCGGGAAGACCGAGCGTTTAAGCTCGATCGTGCCAAGCCCCGATGGCTTGAGTTTGGATTTATCTGCGAAATATATCTGCTCCATCAACTTTGTCGGTGAATTCTTCAAAAAAAATCTTTTCTAAATGTCATGTGACATGTTGCTCCCGAATCTAGCAACCAATCATCTCTCCATGAAGTAAATGAAACATCAAATAGGTTTTCGGTTACTCCATTGTTACAATGTGCTAGAATAGAATGAGTCGATTCAGCTGGTTTACCTTTGTCTTTGTCATCAGTTTTACCTCTGTCTTGATTTGTTTGCTCGTCGAGCTTTAGATTGTCTCGCTCCCCCTTTTCTCTCGAAGTTTCTTCTTCGTCTTCCGCCTTCTCTTCGTACTGGGATGGACCTCGAAGCATGTCTCTCTTCTCTCGTGCCAAGTAGGCAGCCTCTTTAGAAGATGAAGGGACCTGTCATCTTCTTTTGAAGGAGGAGAGAAAAAACAAAACTTTGCTGGAAAATTTCTCTTGAAGGAGAGAAAACAAAAAAAATCTTTAGCTGGAAAAATGTACTCGGTTTAAAAGGACGAAACTCTTTTTTGCTAAAACATCGAATTTAAAAAAACACAAGCTCTTTGCTAAGAGACCGAATTTAAAAGATAGAAACGCTTTGCTAGAAATCGAATTATGCACAAAAAAAAATATATGTTTTTTTTTGTTTGGGAAAAAAATGTATATGAAAAAAAAGGTGGAAGGGGTGTTATTAAAAAAATGGGCGGAATGGTATGAATGGGAGGGGGCGGAATTATGAAAGGGGAGAGGAGAAGTCGATAGGGAAAGCGCCGGTATGGAACAATATGGGAAGGGCGGACCACATATATATAAACAGAACATATATATAAACAAGTGGAGGGGCGGAATGGAGGGATATGGTAAAAAAATATGAATGGGAAATGGTATTGAACAATAGGGCGGTATTGACTATTAAGAAGTGGAAGGGGCAGTATATTATAACGCAGACAGTGTATTAATATGACAGAGGGCAATATACCATGAAGGGAGATATAGAATGAAAGGGCGATATAACAGAATGCTGTATTATATATGGAAAACTGTATTGTTTATGTGATAGACAGTGCATTAAAATTGACAATATAAAGTGTGAAAGCCATATTAAACATTGGACAAAGATATTAAAACGGACAGCGTAAAAACTTGGACATTGTATTAAACGATGTATGTATTATATGCAGCGTGGAGGGCGGTGTAACATATATACAGCGTGTAAAGACACACAGCGTTTTTATAACAATGTTACGCCTTTATGATTGCAGCGTATGATATGAGCCGCCTTTGTAGTTGTTACAACTGTGTTACGCCTGCACAAATAAAAAAAAATGGCTCGGCTTCATACGAGGTAGTGAAGCATCGTTGTTTCAGGTCGAGTGGCGTTTGAGTGTGGTGAGGTGCGAAATTTATGACAGAGTATTATGAAATAGCGCAGATGGTAGCGTATAACAGATGGGTGACTGGCGTTTGGAATTCGTGGGCCAAGGAGCCACGATGCCAAGGGAGCGTTGTATTATAAACCAAACAGCGTTCTATGACAGTACTGGAAATGGTATTACATGAGGTATTATAATATGAACAAGGTGTATGTCAAACTAACCTGCGTGGAGGCGTATGGAATATATGCATATGGACAATCGATTTGTGGGAGGTGGGTATCGATTTGTGGGAGGCGGATGGCGCTGTATGTTGAGAGTATGGGAATGCGGTGTGACAGAGTGTAATACCAGCGGATATGTAATGAGAGGGCGCAGAGTTTTGAGGGATGGGAGGTGTATGCAGAGTGAGGGAGAGGGCGTAGGGCGCAGAGTGGAGAGATGGGGGAGGTGAATGGGTCGATAGGTATGGAGAAGGGAAGGCGTTGGGTAGGTGAGTCGATGGAGAAAGGAGGAGGCCTAAAAGGCCGTTACAGAAAAAAATTTTGAAATGGAATCTTGCAGAATGACAGAGCCTGCAATTTGCAGATTGACAGAGGAGCCTGCAGTCTTCAGGAGCTGCAGGAGCTGGAGCTGCAAATGTCAGGGATATTAGAGAAAAAAAAATGCAAAATAACAGTCTAGCAATTAAGAGCAGCAGAAAACTATTAATAAAATTGACTGAGAAAAGGAGAGGGAGTTACACCACAGGCAGAAATGCCAATAGTGGAGCTGGCTCTGATACCATGTCAAACCAGGAGGTAACTCCTCAAAATCAGAATGTGTATTAGCTGAAGAATACACATGGATTTATACATGGAGGTGAGGCTATTGGGATTCATCTCCCAATGACTCTTGACCTTCCTTATTTCCTAATATTAATTAATATACAATATTAAATATGCACACCCATCCATAGGATTAGGTGTCAACATTATTATCTCTTAATAATAATTGGACAATAAATATTAATTTATTCTCTTAAAGCACTTGATTTCAGATAATTGAAGTGGAAAATTAGTTAGCTGAAGGAATTTCAAGTTCTAAGGTTGGTTGGTGGGAAATGTAAGTGGAATTAGTTGTAACTGAGTGATTCGAAGTTGTAACATAGTTGGATTTGTAGTTATGTGAGTTGTAAAGTAGTTTAACTCAGTTAAGTGAGTTAAACTTAGTTGTGCTAGTTGTAACTAGTTGTAACTAAAGAAACACTAGTGAGATATTAGTGAGTTAAATATTAAATTAATTCACATGGGGTGATCTCACATGCAACTGAAGATTTACTATTGTTAACTACATGCATGTTAGATCCAGTGGAGACCCAGTTGAGGGATAGGTGAAAGGGACAATTTGACTATCAGTTGTGACATTAGTGGGTGCACTCATGCAACCACACACACATTGGAGATGCCAAAGAGGATTGTGAATTCAAGGCAAGGCATCATCTCATTCATTCATGGATTGTGATCAGCATGTATTCCGCAGTGGAGGCATGATGTCAGGAAGCAGTAAATTAGCGCATGTATTTGCCAATTTTTGAATGACAGTGTGAGACGATTGTACACTATACTGAGAGCTCTTGGATTATATTTTTTTATGAGATTGTTTCATGATCCATGATATATACATAATATATGATAGTGGGGTTTTTAGCTTTACGCTTTCCAGGTAAAAACATCTGTGTTATGTGTGATTGATCTTTCTTCATGTGTTTGCAATTGGAAATTAAATTTCCGCAAAGATTTTAGTAGAAGGATTCTGTATTTAATAGTGGCATATAATCGTTAGATCAAGAGAATACAAGAAATACATAATTGTATTAAAAATTTCTATATGGTATCAAAGAAAAGCAGATTTCAATATTGAAGCAGTAGCTAAGTTTGTTGGAGGAAACAATTCAAATTTGCTGCAAGAATTTCTTGGTGCGACAGTTGAGTAAACATCGAAATGGTTTTCAATGGTCTGCGGCTATAGTATGCACTCAAGGGCAGATCGAACTATATTTCATGGAAGGACAGGATGGAGGCGGTTCTTGCAGATAATGACTTGAATAAATTCATTGACAGTGATGTTCCTAATCCCACTTCGATGGATGCTGCATTACTTGACGCATGGAAAAAGAAAGTAGCAAAGATGAGAAGGATTCTATTGGAAGGTGTAAAATACCATACTATCTCAAGCCTTCATGGGAAAGGCACTCCATTTTCTATGTGTAAGGCTTTGACAGATATTTTCCAAAGCAGCAATGACCATAGGAAATTGGCGCTGAAGGATAAATTCAGAAAGATCAAGATAGAGAAGGGCGAAAATATTCCTAAGTATCTCACAAATTTTTTCCAATGTTGGGATGAGCTGGGGAGTGTGGGAATCATGGTTGCTGATGATGATTTGGTGAGCTTGGTTCTCTTGGGACTTCCTAAGATTTGGCACAGTTATCAAGACTGTCAACGGACAGGAAAAACTATCGGATTGGGAATGATTATGGTCAGATCTAGTGCAGGAGGAGTTCAGGAAGAACATCAGAGATGGCTCTTTATCAACGCATGATAATGAAGAGGATTTTGCTTTGGATGCCAAGGAAAGGAAAGGGAAGGGGAAGAAATTCCACTCAAAATACGAGTCTAAAGGCAAGAATCTAGATTTGTCCAAGGTGAAGTGTTTTCACTGTCACGAACATGGGAATCTCGCCACTAACTGCCAATAGAAAAAGAAGAACAAGAAGGCTGCAACAGCTACAGATGATAAGGCCCTTTCCTCGCAATTTGAACTTGATTTCTCTTTGATCGCATGCTTCGTTTCAAGCACAATGGGATCGGTGTGGTATCTTGATAGTGATGCTTCCTTCCACATGAAGGGAGATAAGGAGCTTTTCAGTGACTTGGAGGAGAAATATCTCTAGATGCATATAGATATGGGTGATGATGGACGATACAATGCAACTGGAATTGGTACCATTACCTTTGAGAGGGAGTCAGGTAAACCATTTCAATTGAAAGATGTTATGCATGTTCCAAGTCTGAAGAAAAACTTGGTCTCAGTCGCGATGTTGGAGGATAGAGGCTATGACATTGTTTTTAGTGATGGAAAATATTTCCTGTGACATAAAAAAATAGGTCAAGCCAAGAGGATAGGGATTCGAGTCAAGAATCTCTACAAGCTGGAGGTATAAGGCTGCACTACCATGATGGGCAAGGCTGAAAAAGTGGTGAGCCAGGATGAGGGTGAATTATGGCACAGGCGATTAGGCCATCTTCATCATGGAGCCTTGAAATTCATGCAGCAAATATCTATTGGACTTCCAATGGGAACACTTTATCAGTTAGATTAGTGCAAGGGTTGCACCATGGGGAAGTATGTAAATTCCACCTTTCATGAAAATGAGAACCGTGCTTCAGTGATTCTGGAGAGAGTTCACACAAATATGTGTGGACCATCCTCGGTTGCTTCAACAAAAAAACACAGGTATTATGTTATTTTTGTTTATGAATTTTCTCATAAATGTTGGATCTTCTTCATGCAGAAGAAAGATCAAACATTCTCAAATTTTTATGAATTTAATGCATTGGTTGAGAAAGAGTCAAGGAAGCAAGTGAAGGCTATGTGGAGAGATAATGGTGGAGAATACATCTTGAACAAATTCAAAGACTTATGTAGCAAAGAAGGAATTCAAAGAGAACTAATAACACCTCATAACCCACAGCAAAATGGGGTTGCAAAGAGGAAGAACAAAACGATCATGGGTGTTGCACGAGCGATGCTGCATGATCAAGACCTACCAATGCATTTGTGGGTGAAAGCATGCAACACTGAGGTTTATGTGCAAAATGGTTGTCCTCATAGAGTACTTGGCATGAATACACCTGAAGAATATTTTACTGGTAAGAAACCGCATGTTTCTCACATTAAAATTTTTAGCTCATTTGTTTATGTGCATGTGACCAAGAATTCCAGGAAGAAGCTAGAGCGACTACTAAAGTTGGGATATTTGTGTGGTATAGAGAAACGCCCCATAATTATCGTGTGTATTTTTCAAATAGTCGAATGACTGTGGTGCGATGGGATATAAAATTCAATGAGGATAAATCCATGAAGTTGTAGCTTGAGAGGGAGCT
Organism: Pinus albicaulis; assembly: GCA_034641835.2. Lineage (NCBI taxonomy): Eukaryota > Viridiplantae > Streptophyta > Pinopsida > Pinales > Pinaceae > Pinus > Pinus albicaulis. The sequence continues at coordinate 1,106,839,067 of CM076583.1, read as the reverse complement.
AGACTTACATGCAGAGGAGGAAATTTTGGTTCCCAAAGATGAGACTCTAGATGTGGATTAGCCACAGGAGGAGGTTCATGGAGTGGAGGAGTCCACTCATGTAGAGCCAAACATCAGAACTGGCAGAAGACGTACCAAAGAAGCTGAGAGGCTGAAGCTTGATGTGAAACAGAATGTAGGAGTCCCTACTTCACAATGCAGACAGAGACAATCTCCTAACTTATTCACTGGATACATGCCTCTCATGAGAAAATGTATTGTGACTAAGCCATCTTCCTTTTAGGAAGTAGTTCAGGAGCCCACATGGGTAGATGCAATGGTGGAGGAGTGTGTCTCCATTGTCAAAAACAATGCTTGGGAAATTTTTCCAAGGCCGGTTGATAAATTACTGGTAGGTTCAAGATGGATCTACAAGGTAAAGCAAGCTACTGATGGGAATGTTGAGAAATACAAGGAAAAATTTGTGGCTCAGGGCTTCTCACAGATCGAGGGGATTGATTATGAAGAAACCCTTTCACTTGTCGCATGGTATTCTTCCATAAGGACCATCCTTGCTCTCTTAGCACAGATGGGTTGGCACATTCATCAGATGGATGTGAAGAATGTGTTCCTTAATTAGACCATTGAGGAAGAAGTGTACATTGAGTAGCCTAAAGGATTTGAGATCTTCAGCAGCAAGTCGCATATGTGCATACTCAAAAGAGTGTTGTATGGGCTAAAGCAAGCACCCCATGATTGGTACACTCAAATCGATAGCTATTTCATTGGATTTGGCTTCACCAAGAGTGAGGTGAATGCAAACCTATAACAAATTGTGGTGGAGGGTAAGATTTTAATCATTGTTCTTTATTTTGATGATTTAATATTGACTGGTGATGAGCAGCTGATACACTCATGCAAGGAGGACCTTGCAAAGGAGTTCGAGATGAAGGATATGGGCCTCCTTCATTATTTCCTTGGATTGGAAATATGGCAGTGATATGGTGAAATTTTTGTGTCTCAAGGCAAGTATTCAAGGAAGACACTTGGTAAGTTTCACATGGAGGGCTGCAAATCCATGCATACTCCTCTTCCAAGAAACTAGAGGAAAGAGGACACTACATCTGGAGAGGTAGTGGATGCTATTGTCTATCGATAGTTAGTGGGTTCACTAATGTATTTAGTAAATACAAGATCGGACATGTGCTATGCAGTGAACCAACTTAGTCAAGCGATGGTTAAGCCTACCAAACTCATTTGGAAGGCGGGCAAACATGTCCTGAGATATCTTAGGGGCACATCTAAGTATGGCTTATGGTACAGACAAACGGATGAGGTGAATTTTCATGGCTTCACAGATGCAGATTGGGCGAGTAGCCCAACGGACAAAAAGAGCACATCAGGAGGGGTCGTCAGTATCGGATCTACATCTTTTTCTTTGTACAACAGGAAATAGAGATCTGTGGCACTCAATTCAGTGGAATCGGAATACATGGCAGTAATTCAAGCTACATGTGAGGCTATCTGGATGAGAAAGATCCTAGTTGGTTTGTTTGGTTCTAATTTAGATCCTATAGTGATTCATTGTGATAATCAGAGTTGCATTAAACTCTCGATTAATCCTATGTTTCATAATATATCTAAGCATATATATATCCGGTACCATCATATCAGATATTGTGCGCAGCGGAAGATCATGTTGCTTCAATACATTCCTACGAAGGATCAAGATGCAGATATTCTGACAAAGGAGCTCACTAGGAGAAAATTCGAATACCATAGAGACAGAATTGGGGTGAAGGATAATCCCTTTCTTGTTGAGAGGGAGTGTTGAGATTCAACAAGATGATGATCCTAGTGAAAATTAAGCACCTACACTAGGTGGGGCCCGCAGGCTATTTTAGCTGTATGTCTATTTTTAGAATGTTGAGAAAATTATATTTATAGCGGGAGTTTACTTTTTAGAATGGTGAGAAAATTATATTTATATATGATTTTCTATTTTTAGATACATGTACGAAGTCTATTTATAGATTGCATGACTAAAAATATAATGCATGTTGATTATTATTATCTCTTTATAATAATTAGACAATAAATATTAATCTATTCTCTTGAAGCACTTGATTTCAATTAACTGAAGTGGAAAACCAGTTAGCTGAAGGAATTTTGGGTTCTAAGGTTGGTTGGTGGGACATTCAAGTGGACTTAGTTGTAACTGAGTGATTTGAAGTTGTAACAGAGTTGAATTTGTATTTATGTGAGTTGTAAAGTAGTTAAACGCAATTAAATGAGTTAAACTTAGTTGTGCTAGTCGTAACTAGTTGTAACTAAAGATACACTAGTGAGATATCAGTGAATTAAATATTAAATTAATTCACATGGAGTGATCTCACATGCAACTGAAGTTTTACTACTATTAACTACATGCATGTCAGATCCAGTGAAGACCCAGTTGAGAGATAGGTGAAAGGGACAGTTTGACTATCAGTTGTTACATTAGTGGGTGCACTCATGCAACCACACACACATTGGAGATGCCAATGAGGATTGCATATTCAAGGCAAGGCAGCATCTCATTCATTCAGGGATCAGCAAGGATTCCGCAGTGGAGGCTTTTTTGTCAGGAAGCAGTAAATTGGCACTTGTATTTGCCAATTTTTGTATGACAGTGTGAGACGATTGTATATTGTACTGACAGCTCTTGGATTAGAGTTTTGTATGAGATTGTTTCATGATCCATGATATATACATAATATATGATAGTGGGTTTTTAGCTTTATGCTTTCCCGGTAAAAACATTTGTGTTATGTGTGATTGATCTTTCTTCATGTGTTTGCAATTGGCAATTAAATTTCTGCAAATATTTTAGTAGAAGGATTCTGTATTTAACAGTGGCATATAATTGTTAGATCAGGAGAATCCAGGCAATACATAATTTTATTAAAAATTTCTACATTTAGACATATTGTTTTCCAATACATTTATTTTGGTATTTTGAGTGAATTTATGGTTAAATATTAGAAAAATAGCATGTATTCATTTATATATAAAAGATGGATGAGTTTTGTGATGTCTATAGGTCTATTTGAATACTTCGGCACAATCATATTTGGTCTCTAAGTCTCAAATTCGAATTTCATCTTAAAAATCTTGAAGATTTGAGAAAGATTTGAGACAATCATTCAAGCACATTTCATGGAAAAGAATCATGGGAGTTTTAATATGTGTCTCCTATCAAAGCTATGAGATATTTGTGAGAGGATATGAAGAGATGTCACTTGCTCTATGTTAACACATGGTTGTAACCACATGAGATACTTGTGGATCTAGGAGAATTTTGTGGATTTATGAGAAAAATGTGGATCTTAGTTTTTGTATAAATAGGAGTGATTTTTCCATTAAAAGGTGTGTTAAGTTTGGGAATGCTAAAAATATACTTATGCTTTATTTATGAATACTATTGATGTTAATATAATTCTTTGATATAGTTATGCCTTCTTGATGAGATATGGTGTTTGATAAATAGCTTCCTAAAATTTCCACCTCTCGTGCACTTTAGGAGGTCCCCCTCATGAGTATGAGTCTATTTTAATGTTTCATTTCTATAATATTTATTTTATTCTCATTTTCTGCAAGGTTTAATTCAAGTCTTTTGATTAGATGATTTTTTACACATTCCATTTATGTTCTTTTGCAGATCAAGAAGATTAATTTCATTCACACAGATTGTTTCATAACATTGTTTTATTGCACAAGAATTCATAGGAAAATCATGTTTTTAATTTATGAAGGAACTCTAAGCTTTGAACACACACTGAATTCCTGAATTTCTTTAAAATATTCAATCCCATAATAGATTAAATTTACAAACTTCCATGTACTAGATTTACTCGCTTTATTAGATTAAAGGTTTTGCATGCTTTCATAGACTAAATTTCGGTTGTTTTCATACACTAAGTTTACATTTTTTGATAGATTATATTTACATGCTTTCATAGATTAAATTTCCAATGGTTTCCTATATTAAGTTCAATGATTTTTCTTTTCTTTCACTAGATTAGAATATTACCCTTTTTTTTACTACCTTCAAGAATTGTCATTTCATTGCTTCCATCAGAATTATGTGTGTGTCCTTTCACTAGATTTCATCTCATAGATTTTCCTTGCATTTTCATTCTTTAAAATTCAATTTATTTTTAGATTAAGATTTCATTTTCACTTCATCGCATTCTTTTGATTAATTTTCATAGGTTTACCATTTGTTTCTTCTTTTAGAATTAAAATTGAGAGCTAATTTATAACATATACTATGCAAGTGTACTTCACAAGTATACGAACCTCAATTAATAATTTAATGCTAAGTAATTTAACCAACAATTAAATTACCCAATAGTGGTTACAATGGAAGATATGGAAGAGGAAGCCAAGTTGGCCATAATTAAGTTCATACTCATTACTTTACATGTTGGAAGGATGACTATCTTAGTATTGACTATATATTGAAAGAGTGGATTGATCTAAAGTTTTGTAATATATGTGGAATGGGAAATAAATGCTCGGAAATTTCACCCAATATGCCAAAAAACTATGATTAAACAAATTGTTGGTCTTCTCGACAATGTGCCAAAAAAAAAAGTATTAAATTTGAAAAACCTACATGTTGTTATGATATCTAGAGTGGGCAAGGATAGAATTGGGATACATGGATAAAAATGGGACAAATACAACTCTGTAGAAAATGAATTACTTGAAATTGGTAGGTCCACAATTTTTCGAACCCATTGGCACCTTTATAAATATTGGCATTATCATAATCAATATACCAACTATGGTTGAATTCAAATGAATCAACATATTCAAAGGATTACCCACTTATTTAACATTGGTTGAGCACCCTTGGGGCCAAAAAATGTAAACTACTATCTCTCTAGATAAATATAGGATTAATTCCACACAATGAAAGAATGGAGTTGGGTTACTCTTCTTGGCAAGTGAGGCTGCATTTGGGTAGAAAAAATTATGGTTCAATCGAGCCATATGGCTCGATTGAGCCATTTAAGCAGTCAATCAAGCTCCTAGAGCATTAAAAAAATAGTTCGATCGACCATTAAAACTAACTCTCGATTGAGCTCTTGTGTAACCCCAAGGAAAGATCTTGATTGGGATTTATGGATCAATCAAGCTCTAAAGCTCCATCGAGCCTTAAAGCTGGAAAAATTAAAATTTATGTAAATTGATGATATGCAAACTTTAAAATTTTAAGTACTCGGTAGTTTAAAAAAAACAAATTAAATTATTAATTACATTTGAATAGGTAATTAACAATGGTGTGGATTAATTTCTGATTTCATTTCTAGCATTTTGGTGTATAAATTTGAAAAACAAATCTATCCCACTTGCAATTGAAATTGTAATATTCTTATATTTATAATTTGGTAACTTAAAAATTACTTTTGAATATGATTTAAATTTTCAATGTTATAATTAAATAATAAATTGATTAAACATAAGAAATTATAAATTTAATTTAATAAATAGTATAATTTTGTATATGAATGAGTGTATCTCAAAAATGTGAATTTGACATTCCTGGAAATGTATATTTTGTTAAATTCACTCAAAATTTAATATACATGACTCCTTCGGCCATAATTATATCTATTAAAACCACACACACACAGTTGTAATAGTTGTAAGTTATAATTAATATAGTTTTAATGGACGCAATGGTATTTGCGGTTATAAATCTCTCTCAACCTGTAAAATGTGATTGCCCTCAATTTTTTCCTCAGTTTGCGTAAGTGCTATATATATAAATTGTTTCCTCCTCATTTAGGTTTGCAATATATATTTTTAAAATAATAAAGAAATAAGGAAATCATATTTTTAAAATATTATTTGACAAATTTGAATTTGGGTAATCTAGATTTAAATGTGGGTATGAAATTATTTTTAAAATAATAATAATTTAAAATTTAGTTTAGTTTAGTTTGTTGTTTTATTTATTTATTTATTTTAATTTTATTTATTTTTATTGAAATTTTCTACATTAAAAAAAATAAATAAATAAATAAAAAATAAAAAAAATTATAAAATGATTAAGTATAAAAATATGTTATATTTAAAATCAAAACAATAACCAAATTATTATATTTAATCATTTAAAAATTGGAAAAAGTTATCCATAAAATCAAATTTGGATTTATAATTAAAGAAAAATAGAATTAGAATATATTTGAATATTTAAAAAAATTGTGGAATAAACACATTTAAGAGAAACATTGTTTTTTCTTTAAGATAATTATGATAGCTCTTGTTCTTTTTTAAAGATAATTATGATAGCTCGATCTAGCCTTTGTTTAACCATGATCGAGCTATTTGAAATTTGAGTTTCAAACACTCAATGAGTGTTTAAGCGGTCGATCGAGCTGTTGAGGGCCTAAAAAACAAATTTTTAGCTCCTCTTCTGCATATTTTTCTACAACACCATTTTATACCCTAGCGGACAAGTAAAATTTATCTCTAAGTGGTGGAGTTGATCATGTTGGATTCAGGAAAGAACCCTTTATCCATTGGCATATGAGTTGACATTTTTGAATTCATATGATATTTTTTATCTAATTTCTTTTAAAAATAATGTTTGATTTTTTTTTAACAATTTTAAAGAGGTTGAATAAAAATCAATATCATAAAATATACATAAAAAAAAAATCAAAAAATACCACTATATTCTTACGAGCCATTTTCAAAAGGGTACTCTTATTTTTTTAATTTATTTAAATAGTTGAAAAAAACCTTACGTGAACACATGTGTCTGCAAAATGCAATTGAAATATTACTTAGCCAACTTCGAAAAATAATAAAAAATATAATTTTGGATAAATATAATTTTTTAATATGAAAAACGTAGCTCTCTCTATGTAGACTATGCTCATATATATATTAATATGTGTGAAAATATGCAAGGACAGGCATTCCATTTAATGGAAAATTGACATATTATAAAACACTAAATATTTTTGCAAAAAATATCATTAGGAAAAAAACATAATTCTATAAAATTTTTGTTTTTACCCCGAATCAAAATTCAGAGTTCTTATATGAATTTTGAGGGCTTCAACTCGATAAAGAGGCAAAACTTGAAATTTCATCACCACAATTGGCCCAAAGTGTTTAGAAATATCGTTTAAATATAACTTATGTAGCGAAAATCTATTAAAATCATCATGATATCATTTACTCATAATATTCAATATTTGCATCTTTGTGGCATAATTGTTCCATCAGTGGACCAACCTGCAGCTCATACTCATTTGCACGGGCCATTAGTTCTTTACCTGCCACAATGTTAAACACAATCTATCCTTTTCACAAGTCACCATATTTTCCTGTCAATGTTGTCATCAACAAACATTGATATCATGATTACATAAAGTATTAATCAACCAATAATCAATCTTTGATAGTGATTCTTCAACATCTACTCATGTGCATACATGAAATGTAAATATAATGTTGCAACATGCTTCTTCTAAAAACACTATTCATGCATTAATTATAAGCAAATAATTATCAAAGCATGTCATTAAATGCCACGTTACTGTGATCCTTCTTGCACAAACACACATTCCTTTCCAAAGGAAGGCCACTATAACCATCCATTTTCACTTATAGGATACTAGCAAATTAGCTTTGTTTTCCCTGCATGTAATTAGATAAAATCTTATTCAAAGAAATAGCCCCTCGGATTCTTCTTTGTGCATGTAACTAAGTAATATTTCCAATAAAATAAATATTATTATTATTACTATTATGCATGCAAATTCATGTCCCCTTCTAAGGGATAACTAACATAATAGATACTATTATAATGTGTGCAAATTCAAGTCCTTTTTCTAAAAGTATCTTTCCAAGATAAAGATATTTAGAAGGTCTATTGTAAATTCTTTTTTCTAAAGAAAAACTAATGTGTTATTTATTATTTATTGCATGCGGATGTATGTGTTTTTCCAAAAGAAATATAATGCATTTATTGCATATGATTACTTTTTTCTCTTCCAAGGTCTAACATAATGATTATTCTTTTCTCCACGCAAATTATTGTTTTTCTTCAAAAGGCCTAACACAATAATTATATACTTTCCATCGATAATTATTTTAAAAGAATCCATCATCATATGTGTACTTTTCATGGATGCCAATATCAGATCTCCTTTTAAGAGATCAAGCACAATATTTCTATTTTTTCGTGCAAGCAAATAACATATTTCTTTTCAAGAAATATCAAACATAGTGTTTCTATTTTATGCATGCAGATAAACTTATTTCCTCTCAAAGAAATATACAACTTAATAAGTCTATTTGTGCATATTTATCATCCAGAAAATCTAATAAAATAAGCACAAATTCCCCTTCAAGAGTTTAGTGGTTCTATTTAGGAATCTAATGCATATGAATCATATCATAAAACTTATTCTAAGAAGGTTAATAGTATAACTTCGCACACATAATTCCATGCACTCTTTTTTTTTTAAATAAATAACTCTGTTTCTTTGTCTTTTATCAAGAAAAGTTCACATGCATTCTTTATGAAAAATAACATTACTTCTTAAATCTTTTTGTGTCCAGGAATCATGTCAATTCGCTTTTCAAGAGACCAACATCCCTAACTATATCTTGTCATGTTCATAAACTTAAGCAAGCCCTATGAAAAACACGTACATCCCTACAATATGTATTATTTGTGCATGCAAAAATTATCATAATATCCCTTCTTTAATGTATGCAACACATATTCCTCCTTTAAGAGGGTCTAGCTATTTCTATTATACATGGGAATACTTTCCCTTTTAAAACAAAAATGATGCAATTAACTATTGTTTCTATGCTTCTGCATATGTGTTCATTTTCTAATAAAATGATTTTTTCTTTGTGCAAATAACACAAAGTTATTTTCAATAACACAATATGGTTTCTCTATCTTTTATGTACAAATTTCTCATGTATTTTTTTTTCAAGAAGATATCATAATTAACCCTTATTTCGTGCATAATTATAACCTATGATAAAATTTTAATCAACAACTCATGTATGAGAGGATGCCACATAATTAATTTAACCATAACTAACATGTTTATTTAATGAATAAACAATAAATTCTCAGAGTTGTCTTGTTCTAGAATGGCTACTTTTTAATAATTATAACTTACCATGAAAAAGGTAAGAAAATATGTATGATAGGAGGTTAATTTATAGATAATTGAAACCTATCATAATAGGTATACAATCTATTATAACGGAGAGGAAGTTATGTACAAGTTCAGTATTTGAGTGATGCAATTTTTTCACCATATTTTATGTACTAAACCATGCCATTAAATCAAAGTATCCAAGACACAACGCAGAAATAACTTATCTTTCTCATGCCTGGTATTCGTTGCGTGGAATTATTTCTCCAGTTAACAATTGAACATCGAACAATGGAAAACACCTCATAAATATTTCGATATATATCAGAGCCTATATGCCCAGTCAAATGAAGGAAGGGGTTTTACCAGCAATAGATAGACCATTCAACTAACGTGTTCCTATGGCTGGAAAATGATATTTGTATAGACGAACAAGTTTCCTATCCCTCATCCTCATAATCTATCCATGGACAAATAAAGAATGAAATACAATTACCAAAAATTAGTTTTCTTCTAATTGTTTCTTGATGAGATTAGCTAAATACTTTTATTTCATAACTATTGTGAATTTTATGGTAGTTACAATAGGGATATTACATACTCTCCCCCTTAAAGGGAACAATGTCCTTGGTGTTCACCTCTCTCTATAACTTTAACTTTCACACATGATATACCATTCTAAACAACCCAACAAGTGATCATTTCCCTATAAAATGAAGGATTTCATTTCTAAGAAATACCATGATGTAAAAACAATACCATTTTATTAATAATCATAAGCATTTATAGCTGCAAAATATGAAAGTTCTATTTTCCATCACTAAGCCATTATTAAAATTCATAAGAACAAATCAAAATTTCCATAACAAGTTACCATTACTTCTGGAGAATTGTGTATTGTGTTCATGGATTTTCCCAATGTTTCGAGTGAACACTTCACCTATTTTCAAGGACTTGTAGCTTAAATAATGATGTGAAAAGTGTTAGACCCATATATATATATATCTATATATATATATATATATATATATATATATATATATATATATATATATATATATATATGATGACGACGTTAAAATATAGTCGTAAAAATCTTAGTCAAATTTTCAGATCATCAAACGATGAGAATGACCCTATGCTAAGCCCTATAGTCTATGAAATCCCTTGTTGCCATGGAATGTCTTACATAGGGAAAATTTTAGATTTCAGGTTTTTGCGATCTATATATTGTTGTGATGTAGTTTTTGCATCCATCGCATTAAGTGAATTCATTTATCAACGTTTCGAACCATCTAACGAGGTTCATTATCAAGATAGAAAAGTTTTTTATTTTTATTACAAATTATTAACAATTTCAAATCTTTTAAAATTTAATATAGGGTTAAATTATATAACTTTTTTTGCATTAATGATTTATGTTTATTTGTTAATTTTAATTTTAAATTATTTATAATTGCAATATATTTTAGATTAATTTCTAAAGAATGTATTTATATTTATGTGTTAATTTTAATTTAAATTATTTATGATTGCCATTTACTATTAGTATGGATTAATTTTAAATTATTTTATATTAGGTATTTGTTATTAGTTATTAGTTATAATGTATGAAGTTAATAAATAGTCTAAATTGAAATTATATTTAATTAAATGATATTCATATGAAATAATTTTTATGTGAATTAAATTAGTGTAGGAATGGATTTGATGGTAAAATTGGTAAATTAGTGTAGGAATGGATTTGATGGGAAAATTGGTAGATATTTCAAAGTTGGACCAAAGAACACATAGCTGACGCTAACCATACCAATCGTGTCATCAGGCAAACCCTTGAAATTGAAAATCAACCCAACAACTTTAATCTAGATGATGGGTACCATCTAAGCCAATCCTGTAAACCCACTATTCATTTCTTGTCCACTAAGGCTTGTTACTTTAATATCAGTTCCAACCACTCTTAAACCCCATCCCCCTCTTCGTGGTCCATTTCTACTATTTTTTTTCTATCCTTTCATTTTAATCTTATTTTAAATTTTAACTCCCTTCAATCAAATTTTAATTTTATTCTAACTATGTCTTTTTGTCAATTTTTTTAAAGTTTAATTTAATTGATTTTTCTTTTAAATTTAAATTAATTTTCTTTAAATTCTTTTAAATTCTCTTATTTAATATTTTTTTTTTAAATTAATTCCTTGTCCTTTTAAATATAATAACTTCATTTTCATTCAATTATATTTTTTTCTTTAAATAAAAGTCTAGTCCTTTATTTTCATCTATTATGTTCTCTATTTTAATATATTCATTGATCTAATTTGGTGAATATTAAAATATTCATTTGACCAAAATTTGTTTTTTTATATATTTTTTAATCCAAAATTTATAATATAATTAAATAATAATATCTTTGGTCATTATAATTAGTTTGACTAGCTAATTTATTTTAATAATTTAAAATAAATTATTCAATTATATTTTTTAATAATTTAAAATTTAATAATTATTCAATTCTCTCTTCATTAAGTTAATTTTAATTAGTGATTTTATCCTTACCATTCCTAACTGTTATATTTTTCTTTATATATCTGAGTCTAACAGTTTTCACATAATAATTTAAGCTCCAAGTCCTTGAAGATGGATGAAGGGTTCACTCGAAACATTGAGCAAATCCATTAACACAAAGTTCTCTAGAAATCTTCATCAACAACATACTAAATTCATGTTATGTAAAATATCTTTATTACTAATAAAAATTCAATTTTAAAAACTGTATATGAAATTGAAATGATTAGTCCATTAACAAAAATAGAAAAATATCAAAAATATTAAAATTTGTTTGACTCGTAAAAATATTAATATAATTGTCTTATTTCTAACAACTTTCATTTTTCAAACCAATTAAGGTTTTAGTAATTTTGATTTAAAAAAACAAAACCAATCATTTGGATCCTCTTAAAATTGTTCAAAACTCCAAGTAAAAATTTCACATTCTTTTTAAAATAGATCAAACCTCTAGGTAAAAATATTCATAATTAAAATTCTCATCACACTAGTACTTGTACACAACCATACATAAAGAGAATTTTTGGATGGATAACATTTCCCATAGAAAAGTAGCTTTTCTGGTGACATTTCTATATGTGATGATGATAATAATATCAATGAGATCTATTGGACCTTAAGAAATTAATTAAAACTAATTAATATTTTATTTCTATAATAAAAAAGGGGAATGAATCTGACCATAAATAAATAGGTAAATGAATATTTATTTGAATCACATTCTAGGAAATTTTGACAAGGCTTCTAGTTACTCAATACAATAGCTAGTCCCCACCATCTAGTCGACTAAGCGAATCTATATGATAGATGATCCAATGGTGATTAATTCATGGAAGAGCACTGGAGGCTGCACATAGATGCATCGGTAGGTGAATGGGAAGTTGAATAACATTCTGGGAAAATTGGTTAGGTTCGGGTTCCCTCTGTTAAACTGTAGGATGCTAATTTTTCTCTCCATTGTTTTAAAAGAAAATTTTTGGAAAATACTAACTAGCGGGGCTTAAAAAAAATGTTAGGTTTCCCCATTAAGTCAAGGAAATCCCTAAGCAAACTCAATGGAATTCATTCTTTATTTATATATGATACATAAAACGATGTATATTCTTTCTGAAAGAAAAGTATATAGGACGTAGTTGCAAGCACCCAAAAGTAATATTGGATAAATAATAATAGTTTTTTTCATTACCACTTATGAGTGGGTGTATATTATTTGGCTTGTGTTGGGTTTTGTCCCTGCCAGGTCACATTTCCAAATAGCTAGGGTTGGCCTAGTCAAAAAAAGAATAGAAGAGCTAGTTTCATTACCATTGACAAACACGGAGATTACACCTTAAAGATGTTAAAGTTGCCAGAAACACATGAAAAAGGAGATAAAACTGAAATGATCTTTTCATATTGGCTTCCATTAATAATGCATGCAGACAAAGGAAGGAAAGTAGGCTACTACCATTATAGGATGGTGAAATATAAGGTAATTCTCCTCACAACCTCTCCAAAGGAAGAAAAGAGAGGTCATCAGTTGGTCTGCAATGGGTCAGGTAAGTAATGATATGTTGTTTATAAGCCCCTAAAATAGATTCTAGGTGGCCTTCCCACTATAATGGCCTTACTAGTATAATGCAAAGCCTTCTTAGTCATGCCTTTGGTTTGTGCCTCCCTTATAACTCAAAGGGAGGGTGGAAATAAAAACACCTAACAGGGACCTACAACTCACTTAACAAGATCCTACAGACAACGTGACAAAAAGAGATAATAATAATAATATGGGGTATCCTAACTACATTTAAAACTAGTTTAACAAAAAAAATTAAAGTTTGGGCAATGTTTGTCCCAAATCCACTCATGACTTAAACATTACTCAATCTCTAGGATTCATTACCAAATCACAATGAATATAGTTCCTCAACCACAACACACCAACTCAAATTCAACATAAATATTTGTTAGCACTATGACAACGTTAATTGTGGATTTCCTTGAAATTAACTTCTAAGGATTGTGTGAATCTTGTTACTCAAACTCTATGTCAATTGTTCAACTCACTTACTATTTTTTCAAAATTCTATATTAATAGTTTCATGTCAATGCATCTTGAAACACTTAATATATGTGCTCATCATCCTTATATCTCATAAAATTCATATCATTATTCTTCATATTTAATGGGATTTCAAGTATTGGTAAATTTTTATTGTCATTTCAGGAAGCAACATCAACTATTTACTAATAATTGATCTTGATTTCGACACGTATAAGTTATTTTTATAACTTCTTACTAGTTGTCTATATAAATATGAAGGCTTACATAGTCTTATTTTATAGGTATTTTTAGGGTCATTGCATTTGTTAAATTTTATTCGAAAAAAAGTTTATATTGTTATGTCATTGGATTTGTTGTGTTGGGTTCACTTTTATTGAACCTTATTATAATAAAATTAAGGGAAAATCTAGAACCAAAATAACAAAAAATTGAACTTGAGTGTGAGGTTGAGATTTTCCTTTTACTATAATATATAGTTTCAAAATTTTGTAGAGAACATTTTGGTAGAAGAATATTGAAAAATACTCTATGAGACTAATAATGAAGAAAGTTGTGAGAATGCAATCATATAATTGCAAGAGTTCCTAACCATAAGACTTTGGGTTATAATGTGAAGATTAAATTTGTTGTATTAATATTTACCTGCAATTTCGTCATTATAGGTGATTATTTTCAATATAATTTTTTGTATGACCATCACCCAAAAAAAACCTTTTACAATTGTACTATCGTAGAATGAAGCTAATTTTTTTATAACATTAACGCGATTAATGCATGAAATCTATGAAGCTTGATTTCCTTGTGGGAATGAGCTAGCATGTAATTCTTTCAGGTGATCCAACATGTCATTCACTACCCAAATCATTACTTTCCTATTCTAATGGATTTTCACAAGATCATGGAGTATTTTTTCTATGATATGTACGCGATCAAGGATCCATTTAAACCTTATTTTTGATATGTACCTTGAGCTTGCAATGCTTGAATGATAGAAATGAAATCACTCAGAAATGTATTGCAGAAAACATAAATACAAAACTAAAGCAAAACATTGGCGGAAAAGGCAGAAGCCTCATGGCTTCTTCATGTAATCTCTCATATTAAAAGAATTTTAATTTACAATTTAAATAAATGAGAGAAGATAGTCCATGCTATCTTAGTCTTTTTTTAGTTGAGATAATTTCTCACCAAAAAACCCACCAAGACAGGAGTTCCTAAACAAACTCCATCTTTTGAGGAACAACTCAACAACCCAAGAGTTAGGAATATTTAATTAATTATTTTGGATTTATTATTGTTATTTTAGAGAGGCTAACATTCCCCCCTTCAATGACAAATCCAAAATAAGAACAAGGAACCATCTTCCAAGTTCTCATGTTGATCCTCAAAAAACATTGCCCTAAAAAACCCGCCAAAGCCGGATGCTAAAACACCGCAATCCGAAGAGACCACGAGTCACCGTATGTCCGATTCATGTCCGAATTTCGCTTGACAACTCCATCAAGTGCCAAGTTGCAAAAGGATCTATCCGTCCTTTGCATGAAAGCAAGATCCTTTGTCCACCGAAAAGATTTGTTAAAAGCCCACTGGTCGATGATGTCAAAAAAACAACTCATTGTTGCTTTTGTTGTGTTGAAAAACCCGTTCTCATCGCTTCTGTGCTATCGACTTCCCACCGGAAAATTTGTTGATGCCCACTAGCAAATTGGTTGATGCCCACCGGAAAATTTGTTGATGATGCCCACCGGTTGCTTTTGTTGGTTTTTTCGAGACTTTCGACTCCCGACAACCACTCGTCAATCTCATTGACATTTTCCCCCTTTGTCGACCGAAAGGAGAGAAACTTCTCTCGGGAAAAATATTGCTCGAACTCCCCCCTTCGTGTGTAGGAGTTTTACACCGTTGTACTCCCCCATTCAACTCGCATGAGAGTACCATCATCTCGTTTACTATTGGCTACACTATGTGTGATCGTATGCGGTTGTAGAACTGAAGCAATCTTTTAACCGTGGATGACCATTCCCAAGAGTCGATCCATTCATAATGTATCTTCAATCTGGGCCGATTTGTGTTGATGCGACATTTTTTCCCGAGGAATGATTGCACTTGCCACAATGGCAACAGGGATGGAGATCAAACACCGATCTTCCATATGACCGGCTCTCTCGATAATGAGAACATTTCGGATTGACTTCAACTTCAAAGTTGTGTGGAATTCTCTTTTTTCAAGAACTTTGGGTTGCATGCACTCGCCGGTTGGCCGCAAATCGTCTCTCGAATATGCCGAGGGGATCTGTTCAAGAAATCTCGCGACCGACGAACCGAATGGGCTTGGAATAATCGGGAATATGTAAGTTGGCGTCATCTTGGACATATCCTAAGCCTCGTCGATTCTTGTTATTCCGAATTTCTTCCCTGTGGCCCGATGATGGGCTTGGAAGAAATTGATCCGGGAACATACCGCGACACTTGAAGTCGGCCGAATGAATGACTTATCATATGGATTGTGCAAAGACTTATCGTTCGGATGGTTCAAAGACTTGAAAGTATCACTCTCGTTATTGCAATTCAAATCCTTTGAAGTTGTGACTCGAGTTGAAGAAACTCAATAGTTTCATGTGTTTGTTGTAGATGCCGTGAAAGATCAGTAAAGAAGAGTGTCTTTGTCGGCGTGCACCATGTCTTCATCATTAGAGATGATCAAACCGTGAAGAATGTTTAACAACTAAATATTTTGCGCCATCCGAACTTGCGCACTTGAAAATGTGCCCTCTTGTCGTAGATGTCGTACTTTGAACTGTTTCACTTGAAATGACAAGCTCGCTTGAATGTGGCTTGAATGGCACGCTCGCTTGATTTGTTGCTCGAGTATAATTGCCTTGCTTAAACTCCCGGGAATTCACGCTCGCTTGATGACTGGTCGCGTTTGTTTAAGCACGCACTTGACTTATCGATGACTTCACGCTCACTTGAATGAATAACCATGCTCGCTTGATGTCGATGTGCTTGCTTTGATTGATGTCGATTTGAGCTTGTTTGGTTGCTTTTGATGGTCGCCGCCATAAACCGCACTATGGCTTGCTTGATGGTTTGATCTTTGTACCGTTCGATGCAAATTTGCTTGAAATCACGCTCACTTGGAGATGTAAACTTGTTGCTTGTTTGAAAAAAAACTCATGCACTCAATTGATTTTGTGTAAAGCAAGGGTGTCAAACATCATCGACAATGCACTCAAGAAAGCTTACAATGATTCACTTTAAAATAATGAATTCACTTGTCTTCTTAAAAATTCATTAACAATGAATTTTTAATGATTAACATAACATAGTGACTTTGATTACAAGTTCTGAAAAGAATGTATAGCAACGCTGATGTGCAAGTACATGAACTTGATGAAGTGAATTGGCTTGTTGATTTAAAATGCCGATGTAGACAATCTTCAATTTGTGCAGATGCATGTGTTGATCTTGCAGCCTATTTCGTTATGTGTTGTGCTTGCTGATATTGAATTCCATGTATGTGATGAAATTATTAATGTGTCACAACTAGACACCAGATCAAAAAGCAACAATCATGAAGCCATAAAACACATGCGCCATCAAACACACATAGTGTACCTTAGATCCCCTTATTCAATTTCTATAGGATCTAGGACACATCAACACCAAAAAAAAACTGATATCTTTATTAATCACTTGGAGTACATCTCAAGCAATGATAATGTCAAGTCGACAACCCTTTGAAACAACGCGCTTCAAAATCTAAATGGATAATAACACAATCATTCTCAAAGTAAAAGAATACTTTGAATTACAATAAAGGTTTTTTCCTTATCACTCCAAATACAAATGGAAACTCTCCTCTTCTCAATATTACACCTTATCACTCCATACATCCCATTAAATTATTAAAATAATTTAATGTACTTCACTTAAAAAATGCCTTTTAAAACTTTACACTTTATTATTCCCAAACCACTTAAGTCCTTATCACTCCAACAAAATGCTTTATGCTCACATTAGAAAACGCTTCTCAAAACTTAAATTTCCTCACATTTCAAATTTTCTAAAAATATTAAATGCACTTTTTCACTCTCTTCCACTAAAATGTGCATTCCACATTATGTGCCATTGTCTTTTCATTTATTTAAAAGGATAACTTTTTTAATTAATCACATGATGTGAAAGCGAAATGATGAAAATAGACTAACGCCTATTTTATGCACTTGTGAAAAAAAACATTTATGATTTTGTGTGAAATTTCATTTTAAGTTTTTACCTTGAATTCCTTCACGTCGGGTACTTTCTCTTTTAACCACACGGCTTCTTCGACCAAACGCTCCACGAGTTTATAAAGAAATTATTTGGAGAAGTGGCTCAACGCATCAAAGCTGGTTCAACGATGCATTCAGGAAGCTGCAAAAATCTTTCACATTTCTTTAAACGCTGTCAAACGCTGGATTTAACGCTACTGTCAAACGCATGCTAAATGATGCTGCTTTCAAATGCTGTCTACACATCTTCTCTGTTCTACACTCGTTTTCTCCTTTTCACCGATCGACGTACCACCGAAGATGGGATCTGTAATGTTGTCTAACAGTTTATTGAGCGGATCTGTAATGCTGTCTAACGCTTGACACTGGCCTTCTCGGAATGAGCGAATCTGTAATGAGCGGATCTGCAAGCTTAACACTGGCCTTCTCGGAATGAGCGAATCTGTAATGAGCGGATCAGCAAGCTTAACACTGGCCTTTAAACGATGATTCTATTCAGAAAAAACGGTGGTTCTAATCATAAAACACTGGATTGATGCCAATTAAAACGCTGGATAACTATTTTAAAACGCTGTTTCAACTGCTGTTTTATAAAAACATCGCACACCATATTTGAAAAAAACACTGTTTCAATTATTTTAAAAGTGCAAAACGCTGTTTAATTCATCTGGGCACCATATCACATTTGTAAAGGCAGAACGACATCACGGTAAACCCAACAACAGAACAGGACGAAGGCAGAACGACATCACAGTTCCATCGAACACCAATTGTAACGCTTTACAATTTGTTCGTTGATCTTCTTCAAAATTATCACGGTAATGTCTAATATCGTAGCCGCACCCAAAAATGAAGATCTCAGAACCATTCCACAAAAACGTAGAAGCAATGTTTACCACAAAATGCACAAGCGATGTTTACTTACATAACACTGGTTTCAATAACTTTCGACAAAAAAACGTAGGCAACACGCTCCTCTGCGACTTCCAACGATCTGCGATCTCCAGCAAATTTCTATGGAAACGCGCAGGGTATTTATCGCTCAATGTCCATTGCTCCAAGAGTGCTCTGCTTCCCCTGGAGGCACCAACCACAAATGCCAAGCGATCCCGAGTTAATTCTCAGCTCTTCTACCTTCACATTCACAACGCAACACTGAACTTTGAGCCCCTCACTACCGTGGCTCCCATACCACATGATAGAAATGAAATCACTCAGAAATGTATTGCAGAAAACATAAATACAAAACTAAAGCAAAACATTGGCGGAAAAGGCAGAAGCCTCGTGGCTTCTTCATGTAATTTCTCATATTAAAAGAATTTTAATTTACAATTTAAATAAATGAGAGAAGATAGTCCGTGCTATCTTAGTCTTTTTTTGGTTGAGATAATTTCTCACCAAAAAACTCACCAAGATAGGAGTTTCTAAACAAACTCAATCTTTTGAGGAACAACTCAACAACCCAAGAGTTAGGAATATTTAATTAATTATTTTGGATTTATTATTGTTATTTTAGAGTGGCTAACATTAAAGATGTATATCTTTAACTTAGAAAAATACATTGTATAACTAGGAAGTAGTAGAATTCTAGATATCCAACTAAAAAGTACTCACAACTAGGTTAAATAGGTTTTTTTTTGATATGTATTCAATTAAGTGAAGTTGATTTACAACATTCAACTATTTGAACTCCTTTTACTTAAGAAGCTACTAGTTGTAATATATGTTTCATTAATATTTGCTCAAGACTAGCACCTAACACCAACTACAAACATACTAAGGAATTCTAGAAATATGCCAACTAGCAAAAGAAAAAAATTGAATATAGCATTAGATATTTGAACTTTAGTGGAGGAATAACATCAATGCTACTTTTACTAACTAGACTATGCTAGTTGATATTTATCCCAATTAGACCAAAGTAGAGTTTATTTATCATCCAAACGAATATGCAAGCATGAACATCTAGATTATAAAATAATATCCCATCATTGACCCCATTGAAACATAGGCTTGAGTAGCTCTCAATTACATAACTGTGATTCTAGTACTTCCTAGTTTATACATTATATATTTACATGAGTTAAATATATGCTTCTTCAATATTTTCCAACCTCAAAGTGCATATCAAATAAAGATTAAATGGAACCATACAAATGTACATATCATATAAAAAAAGACAAACTCCGTAGCTAATAAAAAATCCATTAATGTACATATCATATAAAAAAGATTCCATGAACTAGTAAAGACCCATTAGAACACGAAAAATAATCAATTTAGTAGGCAATGGCCTCTTAGATTATCTGAAAGCATCATGTTATCTCATTCTCACAAGGAAATCGAGTCTTCATAAATGCCATGAATTAATATCATGTTAGTGTTAAACAAAAGTAGTTTCATTTCAGATAAACCTTTTGTACAAGGGCACATAAATATCAACCCAATAAGTATACTCTTCACATCAAAACCCAAATTTGTTTATGGTTAGAACCGCATACAATTGCACGATTACATGCTCACATCTTTCACTATTGTTATATTGTTTTTGTCATAATGTCCCTAACAATCTTTTTTTTTGTAACTACATACTACAATAGAAATTTTGATTCAAATAAAATTTAACGAAATTCGAAAGCCTTGAAAATGACATATAAAACAAAATGTTGTAATCCATGCCATTTACATCGACAATCAAGATCAATCACGTGCAAACAATTGGACATATTCTTCCCGAAATGCTAATAAAAGTTTCACCAATACTTACAAGCCAATGGAATATGGAGTCAAACGATATAAAATTTTATTTTATAAGACATGAATAAGATGATTTTGTATATAAAGCGATGCAAGATGCACCACTATGGAACTATTGAGATCTAGTTTAAAAAAATTAATGAGTGGACCTACCGTTTGGCCTAGCTTTTGAGTGAAAGGATTCACGCATATCGAAGAATTTCAATGTCAATATAATCCAAAAATGAGAATTCTGGTAGTGGTAACAAATATTTCATGTTGGATTTGAGTTTGGATATTTTGGTCAAGGAACCATTTTCATTGTTTGTTAGTAATGAATCTTAGACATAGAGTGGTGTTTGGACCATGTTGTGTGCTTAGGATAAAGATCTCTCAAACTATCCCTTTTCTTTGTTAAATTGGTCTTAAATATAGTTGGAATATAGTTGGAATTATGTTGGAAATATAAGTTTCACTTATTTAATGCAAACGTTTCTCTTGAAACTTTTTATGTGGGATTTTGGTGAATTTTAAGAAAACTTATATCATTATTTTTTTGAAAAACTATAACTAGTAAAAGTATAATTTGTTTGAAAAATGTAGCTCATAGGAAATGAGACAATTTGAGTGCCAAGTAATAATCGATGTCCATGCCATGTATTACTAAAAATTCAAACAAAGATTTTAGGTTCTTGCCACATATGATTACAACCCCTTGGATATTTGAGTAATCATTACAATTCCAAATACGATCTCATAAGTTGAATTTTATCGATGATATAGACACTTGATGT
This sequence comes from Pinus albicaulis, assembly GCA_034641835.2. NCBI lineage: Eukaryota > Viridiplantae > Streptophyta > Pinopsida > Pinales > Pinaceae > Pinus > Pinus albicaulis. Next base: position 1,106,817,490 of record CM076583.1, on the reverse strand, counting down.
AACATATTTTAATATTATTTTATTATTATTTTATATATAAGAATGTCATCATTTTATATTATCATAGAGGTTTGATTAATTCATTAAATGTTTTGAATGAGAAAATTTATTTTTTGAAAAAAAACATTCGAGCTATTGTATAAAAAAATCATATTACAATAAGGGCCACGAGGTGGAATTTCATTGCTTATTTGTAAACATGAATTGTGTTTATATAATTTTTAGTGTCGGTTTTAATCCATGTACAAAAATTGTCTACAAACCAATTTTTAAAGATAGAAAATAAACAATAGCGAGAGCACAAAACATAAAGCAGACATACTACGTATATTTTCCCCCTAGATCCCAAATCGGGACTACCAACTTGATTTTTCATTATATTCCTTTTTAGTGTTACAACACATATATATACATTCCGCATAATTCATAAACCCCAATCCATTAAACTTGGATTAGAACATAAAATGTAGTTCCCTTGATCGGATGTACAAAATACGAGGGCCGAAAACCATCATGCCCCAAAACTTGCATGTGAAAACCCATGCAAAAAACCATAGGTGGGTCCGCCCACCAAAAAAATAAGAAAAAAAAATTCCCTGTGGCACTACACTGCACTCCCACGCTGAGGGGCTACCCGCCCTCTTACTCCCTCCCGTGCATGCGACTAATAATGGAAAAAATATAACACATACCTAGAATTCTCCCACTTGTTGTTTTCTTTCCATAGGGGACCACAAGAGATCTTAGTCATTAGTCCATCCCCCGTAACACCCATTGTTTCTTGAAACCAATATAGCTTTTGAGTGCTCACAAACTTCATCAATGCATCCGCAACATTCTTCAAAGTGTCCACCTTTACTCAAACGAACACTTGTTTGTCCTCAACCATATCCCTCACAAAGTGATATTGAACATAAATGTGCCTTGTCTTTGAATGATAAGGAGGGTTCTTAGCCAAGAAAATTGCACTTTGGCTATCACAGCTTATCCTTATAGATCATTGCACCAACCCCATATTTGAACAAAATCTCTGCAACCAAACTTCTTCCTTTCTTGCATGAGTGGTTGTCATGTATTCTCGCCTCTCAGTAGTTGAAAGAGCCACTAAAAATTGTTTTTCACTCATCCAATCGACTACAACTCCAAATAGGCTAAACTTCATACCCACTTGTTGATATTCTTTGGTCCGGATCTCCAACCCAATCTCGCATCAACAAGACCATGGATTTCTAAAACTTTGTCCAATCTTCGTCTTCCTTGGTAGCAAAAAACCATAATCACTAGTGCCACGCAAATATATGAAAACATGCTTCATTTTTTTTCCAATGCTCCTTCCTTGGTTTTGACATAAACATGCTCAATACTCCCACTACATGTGCAAAGTGTCCGGTCTAGTACAAACCATTACATACATCGGGCTACCCAATGCACTTGCATATGGAACACGAGACATATCCTCCTCTTCTTCTGTGTCTTGGGACATTGTTCGCAGATAGCTTTACACCCACAACAATAGGAACCTTCACCGATTTTTACTATCTTGCATATTGAACCTCCGCAATATTGTCTCTAAATACTTCTTCTAGGCTAACTAGAGCTTCCTCTTTTCCCCGATCTCTCTTAATTTCCATGCCCAAAATATAGTTTGCAGCACCAATATCCTTCATGTCGAATTTGGAGAACAATTGGGTCTTCAAATCTCGGATAATTTCTTTTATCATTTCCAATCAAAAACATATCATCCGCATACAAGACCAAATAAATAACATGGTCACCAATTAATTTAAAATACATACAAGTGATCCTCTTTACTTCGCGTGAAGCCAAGTCCCCATATAGGTATCAAATTTCCGATACCACATCCTTGGTGATTGTTTTAACCCATACAGAGAATTTTTTAACTTGATTACTAGTTCTTTCTTACCCTACATTGTAAAACCTTCAGAGTTGCTTCATGTAGATCTCCTCTTCCAGGTCCCCATGAAGAAATGTTGTCTTCACATCCGTATGTTCTAACTCAAAATCACATGCAAGAAAGCAATAGATAAAAGTAATCTAATAGAAGTAACATTAGCAACAAGAGAAAAAATATCACCAAAACCAATTCTCGGCACTCGGGAATAACCTTTTGCTACCAACCAAGATTTTTATTTCTCCACCTTGCCTTATGCATTCATCTTCTTCTTAAACACCCATTTTCTCCACGATGGAGTTTCCTTCCAGTCTCGACAACTCCATCAAATCCCATGCCTCATTTTTGTGCAAATATGCCATTTCATCAATCATGGCCTCCTTCCATAGTTTTTCATCCTATTAATCCACCGCTCTCCATGACAAGCTTATGGGATCATCATCAGTGGTATTTAAAGAAAAATTGAACGCAAATTAGATGAGTTATACCTTTCTGGTCGCCTTATTTCCCGAACCGATCTTCTCACGACTAGATTTTGTGGCTTTTTCCTCTTCGAATCTTGTTTCGTTGTTGAGTCCGATTCATCCTCCTTTAGCTCAAACTCTCTCTTCTCGGGTTCCTTTGGTAGGAATTCATGTTTAACAACATCTTTCACCTCTCTAAACTCTGCATCTCAATTATACATAACCTTCCTTGTTTCTAGGTTCCAAAGCTTGTAACCTTTTAAACCATCCTTATACTCAATAAAGATGCACATTTCATATATATTATCCAACTTGGTCCTTTTCTCGATTGGAACATGTACATATGCATCACATCCAAATACCCTCATATGTGAAAGAGAGGGTTTCTTACCGATCCATACCTCATGTGGAGTCTTATCCTCCAATGCTAATGAAGGTGATATGTTAACTAGGTAACACGCAGATCTCCACCGCTCTCGCCTAGACTTCCTATCCTAACCCGTACTACTAAGCATGCTTCTTGCCTTTTTCCATCGGCGTCTTGTTCATTCTTTCACAAATCCATTTTTCGAGGTGTGTATGGATTAGTCTTCCGTCGTGATATACCACACTTCTTACAAAACTCTTCAAATTCCTTCTTGCATAAATCTCCACCATTATTTGACTTCAACACCTTTATCTTCTTATTTGTCTGCTTTCTCCACCGAGCCTTAAATTCTTTAAATCTATCAAAGACTTTGCATTTCTTCCTCAAGAAATATATCCATGTATTCCTTGAGAAGTCATCTATGAATGAAACATAGTACAGTAGACTTTCCCGAGTGATGGAACCGTTGTTCAAGCTTTAGCATTAGCCACCGGAGTCCCAAAGGATAGACAAGTCACACATTAAAACTTTGTATCAAATGAAAAAATATTCCAAGGATGGGCCGTAAGCAAACGAGGTGGTGAAATCCGCATGTATGAAAGCCCATAGAAGAAGTGAAGCAACTAGGCTGAGTGTATAAATTGCAAACAAAAAAGAGATATAAACGTTAAAGGGTACGCTAGCCAAACACATTAACGATGTATTTAAAAGGGCCGCGGGTTATATACGACGCCGTATGGAGTAAGTCCGAGGGGGGTCGAGTCGCTGGGGAAAGGACGAGACCCATACCCCCGCGGACTTACGACACGTGGCATGGTAAGGTCTCACAGGCGGAAAAGGGATGGTAAGGATGGGCCACGGGAGGCGATCGCGTGCGCGAGTAAAGACGGACCCGCATAGTAGAGAAAGACAAGTGTTAGTCCCGTGCGAAGGAAATCATGCGCGGTAAAGGTTGGACAGACGTACGTGGATAAAAGGTAAGGTAAGTCCATTAGGTCGACCGGTACTAAGACCCGTACCAGCTTTTTAACCCCGACACGAGGTACCTCACCTACACCTTGATATACCCAATCCCCACGCGCCACGTGTCCCATTGTCGTTGTCCTTACGACACTTGCCTTCCGTCATCTTACTTATCCACCTTTTTAACCCAAACAAATTCACCCCAATGGTAACAAACTCCCGTATTTCTCTCCGGCAAAACGTCACGAGTAGTTTTCTACGGCGAATACCGAAGTGGGGAAGAACGCCGGGTATATCCGGATCACCGTCACGGTCTCCCCGCGTCGCTTTCCCGAGCATTGTCACCCTCTCGTTCGAGTATTCCATTCTCCGTTTTCCCTCTTTTCCCTTTTCTCTTTTCGAAATTGTTAAAATGTCCGCCATGGGAAGAGGAACGCCCAAGAAAAACGAACCCGAAACCCCCCAACTCCGCGAGTCCGTAAACCCCCCGGTTTTGAACCCCTCTACGACTTGCAACAGGGTATCTGCGACCCGAAATATCCTTTTGACATACAGCGACTATCAAGCCCCTCGCTTTTTGGTCGCCACCGCAAAGATGCTCGACCGTTTCCGAGTTATCGCGTCCGGTTTCTATCACTCATATCACCCCCCAGGTCCATTCCCGTGTCGATTTCATCATCCGGCTCGTAGACTCCTATGATGTACATCGGGAGGCTTTCGTTTCCCCCTCAAGGGAACGTAATCTTTTCCCTTTCCCCCGATGTCATTAAACAGAGCCATCCGTTTCCCTTCCAGATGATACATACTTCGATTTCAAAGATGAAACCTTGCTCGCTCGCTCAATAAGCAATCAAGAGAATCCCGTCGTGCCTTCATATCCTCCATAACCATCGACCAGAGCCACTACCCCGCCTTCATTGGAGCCTTTTTTCACTAAGTTTGTTTCGCCGAAGAAGTTCGACCCTGTTCCGTCTCTCATCGCCGACCTTTTGGGGATAGGGAAGCCCGGGGAAGACATTTCTTCGCATGCATTCGCTTTTTGTGGCTCATGTCACGGAATGAGGTTACATTGACATTCCGAGCTTCCTCTCCTCGACCATCTCCCGGCCCAATTTCAGTGGGCTCGCCCAAGCCCGAAAGTTTCGCTCGCTCATTGGTGTTCTACCTCTTCTTGTTCCAGCATGCGGATAAGTTCGACCATTTGGGGTTAGATAGGATTTACTCGAGAATTCCCGGACCCGGACTGCCTTCAATTGGAAATTGCTCGTCCGCGCGCTACCTAGGGGAGAGGGTTATGCCACTTTCGTGAATACCTTCATGTCTATCGCCTACACCATCATTCACGACGCCCTTCCCCCAGGGTTTTCCCGCAAATGAAACGCCGGCCGCAGAGTCGGGGAAATACCCGATGTACTCGGTGATTGGTTCTTGTCTCGAAGATTATACCGAAATTCGGGTCTATGGAGCCGAAGTTGCCCTCATGACCTAGCCACCGCTTTCCCGTCCGACGAGTTTACGCCCTCGAGTACATCCGAGCAAGCCCTCAAAGCCGACCAGAGTCCACTTTGTTCCCCGCTGAAGAAAGGCTACATCTTAAGGCTTCCCTGTCCAAATTGGCCCCTTTGTGGTAAACTCTAGATATGCCCTCCCAATTGCCGAGAAAATGTTGCGTAACATGGACTCGAAGTTAGGGAAAGTCGAGCTTATGACCCATGGGAGATCATTTCAAATAAAAGAAAACAAAACACGTCTACGCCCCTACATTCATGAGTCCAGTGCCATTTCTCGGGAGTGGAGGGCTAACATTGAAGTTTTGGCCTACGTTGTCGCAGATGGAGACGGACTGTCTCCGCTACAGGAGGAGAGGAAGAAGTGAACAAGGGCACGTATGAGCAAGAGGCAGTGACTTCAGAGCAACACCACCACCACCCAAGAGGCGTAAGGTCGCCACTAGCGAAGCTGAAGTCATCTGAGAAGGGATATCATCGGAGCCCTTCACGAAATTTGGTCAATTTGATAAGGGCAAGGCGGAGCTACAAAGTTGTTGAGGGGAAAGTAGCCGCCTCCTCCGATTACACCGAAGTCACGCAAGCCATCGTCGAGCCCACTCCATCCAGGAGCGAGCGAAAGGGAGCGGACAAATAAAACCGTCCGAGACAGTACACAGTGGCCGAATTAGAGGGTTCGTTGAGAAATACCATACCAGAGCTCTCCGCTCGTCAATGCGGACACCGAAAGTGCTGTACTGCCTACATGAGGCCATCCCGGACCCAAATTCGAATGTTCGAGTTATAAGGTGCTTGAATTGGCTATTGATATGCGAAGGTACCCGGTACAGACATGACTCGACTCGTTCCAAACAGATCTGTGACATGATGAAAGACAAGGTATCCCGCATTACCCTCGCATTGAGGAAGACAAGTAATGAAATATGAAAATCTGAGGGATTCCTTTACAAATGACACGTAATTCTTAGTCGTGCCAACGCACATCAGTGCGCGCGTTCTTCAGACCAAATTAAAAATACGGATGATGGAGGGAAAGGTTCACAAGCAGCCCTTATAGCTAAGTTGCAGAAAGATATCTCACTGCTAAGAAACGAGCTCGTATACCGGGTTCACATCCTCGTACAAACGACCGAATTGGTGCGGGTAGAGGAAGAGAAAAATGAATTGTCTCGCTAGGCTTTTCAGGGAAAGAGAAGAGAAAGAAAAATATGGCTAAAAAGGATCGACGAGCTAGAAAGCAGTAGCCACGGGAGCTGCTGACACCGGTGGGATACACACAAGCTTGTCACGCAATCGAAAACATCAAGCGGAATTGGTTCAGCGACAAGACGACTATCCACGGCTATGGCCGAGATCGAAGTGTTAGAAAAACAAACATCCACTCGCCAAGCAAAGGGTCTTAGATTTGGAGGGACGCCCGTCGAAAAGGCCGTAACAATTGAAGGGCTACAAAGTGAAGTCGAGGAAGGAAAAAGGGTCACGTACTGAGCAACATCAAACCATTGCCGAGATGAAGAGTCGAGCAAAGGGGAATCTCACCCCCGCTCGAGGCCAAAAGTTTAATATGGTCTGATCATAATTACGGCAAGAATCGAGCACGTGGGAATTCTTCGACGATGATGGGGGGAGCTCAAGTCCACCCTTCCCTATCTAAATAGAAGGATGCAGGGAGGCCGGGAGTAATCTAGTCTAATAGAGCTCAACACGTCGGCGACTATATCTCTTTTCTTTATGCGTCTAAGGGCGAACGACTTGGGGAAACATGGCATCCCCGGGGCCGATTTATGGAAATCAACGAGTGTCAAAAGATTATTGATAAGGAGGAAGCCCTGAGTAAGTAGCCTTCGCAGGTCCTTCAACGTGTGGTGACGAGTTGTTGAACAATTCGACAAGGTTTGGGATGAGATCATCTCGCATCGGACTCTTCTCGTTGGGAACCAAATGCCCCTACCGTGCTCATGCTCCCGCATCAATACACGCAGACGTTTCGCAAACGGAGAGGGATCGGGTCGGACCTCCAAATGGGGAAAGCAACTCCACTCAAGGCTACTACCATTGTCACGAAATCCTCGAGAAGGAGTTTAGTCTCCTTCACATGATCGATATCGGCTCCCAACCGAGGCAAACATTCACACCCTCGGCGAAGCGTTTATCGTAGTGGAGAAGCTCTCAAAGAATGCCGCGTAACCTACCCCCGATAGCCGGCAGAGATCGACACAATTCATGAGTCGCATACCGGCTCTCTCGCTAACGTGCCTCCTCCAACATCTCGCAACGGCTTCTACCCGCTTGCGCCCCATGACATTTCAGCTTTACTCATGATATGGCCCTAAACGGCCTTTTTACTTTTATAGTTTATGTTTTTTTCAAATTTCCGAGTGGGTTGTTTTTTCCCCACTCTTTCGCATTGTTACTTTTTACAATCAAACATTGGTCTAAGTTTTACGTTTTGAAATTGGCCCGGGCTCGCTTATGCATGATGGGAGGGTTGTTTCCCCATCATGAAATTTTTTTGTTATGATAATGACTTGTAACAAATTTTGTTCATGCGAAGAAGATATTTGGATGGATGACATTTCCCATAGAAAAGTAGCTTTTCCCGGGAGACATTTCTATACGTGATGATGATAATAAGATCAATGAAATCTATTGGACCTTAAGAAATTAATTGAAAACTCTTTAATATTTTATTTCTATAATAAAAAATGGAATGAATCGACCATAAATAAATAGGTAAATGAATATTTAGTTGAATCACATTCTAGGAAATTTTGAAAAGGCTTTTAGTTACTCGATACAATGGCTAGTCCCCTACCATCTAGTCGACTAAGCGAATCTATATGATAGATGATCCAATGGTGATTAATTCATGGAAGAGCACCGGAGGTTGCCCATAGATACATGGATAGGTGAATGGGAATTTGAATCACATTCCGGGAAAATTGGCTAGGTTTCGGGTTCCTCAACTCAATTCAAATCAATGTGTAGATTAGGTTATAAAGCTCGTAGGATGCTAATTTTTCTCTCCAATGTTTTAAAAGAAAATTTTTGGAAAATGCTAATCAGCGGGGCTTAAAAAAAATGTTAGGTTTCCCACATTAATTCAACGGAATCCCTAAGCAAACTCAAAGGAATTCATTCTTTATTTATACATTATCCATAAAACGATGTATACTTATTTCAGAAAGAAAAGTATAGAGGACGTAGTCTGCAAGCACTCGAAAAGTAATATTGGATAAATAATAATAGTTTGTTTTTCATTACCTCTTATGAGTGGGTGTATATTATTTGGTTTGTGTTGGGTTTTAGTCCCCTGCTAGTGTCACAGGTTCCAAAACAACTAGGCCTAGCCTAGTAAAAAAAGAATAGAAGAACTAGTTTCATTACCATTGAGAAGCACGAGATTACACCTTAAAGATGTTAAAGTTGTCGTAAAATCACATGAAAAAAGGAGATAAAACTGAAATTAACTTTTCAGATTGGCTACCATTAATAATGCATGTAGATAAAGGAAAGAAAATGTAGGGTTGCTACCATTATAGGATGGTGAAATATAAGGTAAGTCTCCCTCACAACCTCTCCAAAGGAAGAAAAGAGAGGTCATCGGTTGGTTTTCGCAACGGGTCGGGTAAGTAATGATATGTTGTTTATAAGCCCCTCAAAATATATTCTAGTTGGCCTTCCCACTATAGTAGCCTTACTAGTCTTGTGCAAAGCCTTCTCAGTCATGCATTGTGGTTTGTGCCTCCCTTATAACTCAAAGGGAGGGTGGAAATAAAAACACCTGACAGGGGACCTACAAACTCACTTAACAAGATCCTTCGATACAACGTGACAAAAAGAGATAATAATAATAATATGGGGTATTCTAACTACATTTAAAACTAGTTTAACAAAAAAATTAAAGGTTTGAGCAGTGTTTGTCCCAAATACACTCATGACTTAAACATTACTCAAGCTCTAGGATTCATTACCAAATCACAATGAATATAGTTCCTCAACTACAACACACCAACTCAAATTCAAACAAAAATATTTGTTAGCACTACGACAATGATAATTTGTGGATTTCCTTGAAATTAACTTCTAGGGGTTGTGTTAATCTTGTTACTCAAAATCTATGTCAATTGTTCCAACTCACTTACTATTTTTTCAAAATTGAATATTAATAGTTTCATTTCAATGCATCTTGAAACACTTAATATATGTGCTCATCTTCTTTATATCTCATAAAAATTCATATCATTATCTCCTTCATATTTCAATGGGATTTCAAGTATTGGTAAATTTTTATTGTCATTTCAGAAACAACATCAACTATTTACTAATAATTGATCTTGATTTCGACACGTATAAGTTATTTTTATAACTTCTTACTAGTTGTCTATATAAATATGAAGGGCTTACATAGTCTTATTTTATAGGTATTTTTAGGGTCATTGCATTTGTTAAATTTTTATTTGAAACAAAGTTTCTATTGTTACGTCATTGGATTTGTTGTGTTGGGTTCACTTTTATTGCATCTTATTATAACAAAATTAAGGGAAAATCTAGAACCAAAATAACAAAAAATTTGAACTTGAGTCTGAGGTTGAGATTTTTCTTTTTACTATAATATATAGTTTCAAAAATTTTGGAGAGAACATTATGGGAGAAAGAATATTAAAAAAAATACCTCTATGAGACTAAGAATGAAGAAAGTTGTGAGAATGCAATCATATAATTGCAAGAGTTCCTAACCATACTACATTGGGTTCTAATGTGAAGATTAAATTTGTTGTATTAATATTTACCTTTCAATTTCCGTCATCATAGGTGATGATTTTCAATATAAATTGTTTGTATGACCATCATCCCAACAAATTTTTTTACAATTGTACTATCGTAGAATGAAAATAATTTTTTTTTAACATTAACGTGATTAATGCATGGCATCTATGAAGCTTTATTTCCTTGTGGGAATGAGCTAGCATGTAATGTCTTTCAAATGATCCAACATGTCATTCACTACCCAAATCATTACTTTCCTATTCTAATGGATTTTTCACAAGATCATGGAGTCTTTTTTTCTATGATATGTACACTATCAAGGATCCATTTAAACCTTATTTTTTTGATATGTACCTTGGAGCTTTGCAATGCTTGAATGATAGAAATGAAATCACTCGAAATGTATTGCGTAAAAACATAAATACAAAACTAAAGCAAAACATTGGCGGAAAAGGCAGAAGCCTCATGGCTTCTTCATGTAATCTCTCATATTAAAAGAATTTTAATTTACAATTTAAATAAATGAGAGAAGATAGTCCATGCTATCTTAGTCTTTTTTAGTTGAGATAATTTCTCACCAAAAACCCACCAAGATAGGAGTTCCTAAACAAACTCCATCTTTTGAGGAACAACTCAACAACCCAAGAGTTAGGAATATTTAATTAATTATTTTGGATTTATTATTGTTATTTTAGAGAGGCTAACATTCCCCCCTTCAATGAAAAATCCAAAATAAGAACAAGGAACCATCTTCCAAGTTCTCATGTTGATCCTCAAAAAACATTGCCTGAAAAACCGCCAAAGCTGGATGCTAAAACACTGCAATCTGAAGAGACCACGAGTCAGCTGTATGTCTGATTCATGTCTGAATTTCGCTTGACAACTCCATCAAGTGCCAAGTTGCAAAAGGATCTATCTGTCCTTTGCATGAAAGCAGCATCCTTTGTCCACTGAAAAGATTTGTTAAAAGCCCACTGGCTGATGATGTCAAAAAACAACTCATTGTTGCTTTTGTTGTGTTGAAAAACTGTTCACTGCTTCTGTGCTATCGACTTCCCACTGGAAAATTTGTTGATGCCCACTAGCAAATTGGTTGATGCCCACTGGAAAATTTGTTGATGATGCCCACTGGTTGCTTTTGTTGGTTTTGTCGAGACTTTCAGTCTGACAACCACTGTCAATCTCATTGACATTTTCCCCCTTTGTCAGCTGAAAGGAGAGAAACTTCTCTGGAAAATATTGCTGAACTCCCCCCCTTCAGGTGTAGGAGTTTTACACTGTTGTACTCCCCCATTCAACTGCATGAGAGTACCATCATCTGTTTACTATTGGCTACACTATGTGTGATCGTATGCGGTTGTAGAACTGAAGCAATCTTTTAACTGTGGATGACCATTCCCAAGAGTCGATCCATTCATAATGTATCTTCAATCTGGCTGATTTGTGTTGATGCGACATTTTTCTGAGGAATGATTGCACTTGCCACAATGGCAACAGGGATGGAGATCAAAACACTGATCTTCCATATGACCGGTTCTCTGATAATGAGAACATTTCGGATTGACTTCAACTTCAGGTTGTGTGGAATTCTCTTTTTCGGCAACTTTGGGTTGCATGCACTGCCGGTTGGCCGCAACTGTCTCTGAATGTGCTGAGGGGATCTGTTCAAGAAATCTCGCACTGACGAACTGAATGGGCTTGGAATAATCGGGAATATGTAAGTTGGCGTCATCTTGGACATATCCTAAGCCTCGTCGATTCTTGTTATTCTGAATTTCTTCCCAGGGCCTGATGATGGGCTTGGAAGAAATTGGATCTGGAACAGCTGCGACACTTGAAGCTGGCTGAATGAATGACTTATCATATGGATTGTGCAAAGACTTATCATCTGGATGGTTCAAAGACTTGAAAGTATCACTCTGTTATTGCAATTCAATCCTTTGAAGTTGTGACTCGAGTTGAAGAAACTCAATAGTTTCATGTGTTTGTTGTAGATGCCGTGAAAGATCAGCAAGAGTGTCTTTGCTGGCGTGCACCATGTCTTCATCATTAGAGATGATCAAACTGTGAAGAATGTTTAACAACTAAATATTTTGCGCCATCTGAACTTGCGCACTTGAAAACAGGCTCTCTTGTCGTAGATGTCGTACTTTGAACTGTTTCACTTGAATGACAGGCTCGCTTGAATGTGGCTTGAATGGCACGCTCGCTTGATTTGTTGCTGAGTATAATTGCCTTGCTTAAACTCTGGAATTCACGCTCGCTTGATGACGGTCGCGTTTGTTTAAGCACGCACTTGACTTACTGGATGACTTCACGCTCACTTGAATGAATAACCATGCTCGCTTGATGTCGATTTGCTTGCTTGATTGATGTCATATTTGAGCTTGTTTGGTTGCTTTTGATGGTCGCTGCCATAAACTGCACTATGGCTTGCTTGATGGTTTGATCTTTGTACTGTCTTGATGCAAATTTCTTGAAATCACGCTCACTTGGAGATGTAAACTTGTTGCTTGTTTGAAAAAAAACTCATGCACTCAATTGATTTTGTGTAAAGCAAGGGTGTCAAACACTGTCGACAATGCACTCAAGAAAGCTTACAATGATTCACTTTAAAATAATGAATTCACTTGTCTTCTTAAAAATTCATTAACAATGAATTTTTAATGATTAACATAACATAGTGACTTTGATTACAAGTTCTGAAAAGAATGTATAGCAACGCTGATGTGCAAGTACATGAACTTGATGAAGTGAATTGGCTTGTTGATTTAAAATGCTGATGTAGACAATCTTCAATTTGTGCAGATGCATGTGTTGATCTTGCAGCTATTTCGTTATGTGTTGTGCTTGCTGATATTGAATTCCATGTATGTGATGAAATTATTAATGTGTCACAACTAGACACAGATCAAAAAGCAACAATCATGAAGCCATAAAACACATGCGCCATCAAACACACATAGTGTACCTTAGATCCCCTTATTCAATTTCGGGCGGATCTAGGACACATCAACACCAAAAAAAACTGATATCTTTATTAATCACTGGAGTACATCTGAAGCAATGATAATGTCAAGCTGACAACCCTTTGAAACAACGCGCCTTCAAAATCTAAATGGATAATAACACAATCATTCTCAAAGTAAAAGAATACTTTGAATTACAATAAAGGTTTTTCCTTATCACTCCAAATACAAATGGAATTTCATTTAAAATAACTCTCACTCTTCTCAATATTACACCTTATCACTCCATACATCCCATTAAATTATTAAAATAATTTAATGTACTTCACCTAAAAAATGCCTTTTAAACTTTACACTTTATTATTCCCAAACCACTTAAGTCCTTATCACTCCAACAAAATGCTTTATGCTCACATTAGAAAATGCTTTTCAAAACTTAAATTTCCTCACATTTCAAATTTTCTAAAATATTAAATGCACTTTTTCACTCTCTTCCACTAAAATGTGCATTCCACATTATGTGCCATTGTCTTTTCATTTATTTAAAAGGATAACTTTTTAATTAATCACATGATGTGAAAGCGAAATGATGAAAATAGACTAACGCCTATTTTATGCACTTGTGAAAAAAACATTTATGATTTTGTGTGAAATTTCATTTTAAGTTTTTACCTTGAATTCCTTCACGTGGGTACTTTCTCTTTTAACCACACGGCTTCTTCGACCAAACGCTCCACGAGTTTATAAAGAAATTATTTGGAGAAGTGGCTCAACGCATCAAAGCTGGTTCAACGATGCATTCAGGAAGCTGCAAAAATCTTTCACATTTCTTTAAACGCTGTCAAACGCTGGATTTAACGCTGCTGTCAAACGCATGCTAAATGATGCTGCTTTCAAATGTTGTCTACACATCTTCTCTGTTCTACACTCGTTTTCTCCTTTTCACCGATCGACGTACCACCGAAGATGGGATCTGTAATGCTGTCTAACAGTTTATTGAGCGGATCTGTAATGCTGTCTAACGCTTAACACTGGCCTTCTCGGAATGAGCGAATATGTAATGAGCGGATCCGCAAGCTTAACACTGGCCTTCTCGGAATGAGCGAATATGTAATGAGCGGATCTACAAGCTTAACGCTGGCCTTTAAACGATGATTCTATTCAGAAAAAATGCTGGTTCTAATCATAAAACACTGGATTGATGCCAATTAAAACGCTGGATAACTATTTTAAAACGCTGTTTCAACTGCTGTTTTATAAAAACATCGCACACCATATTTGAAAAAACACTGTTTCAATTATTTTAAAAGTGCAAAACGCTGTTTAATTCATCTGGGCACCATATCACATTTGTAAAGGCAGAACGACATCACGGTAAACCCAACAACAGAACAGGACGAAGGCAGAACGACATCACAGTTCCATCGAACACCAATTGTAACGCTTTACAATTTGTTCGTTGATCTTCTTCAAAATTATCACGGTAATGTCTAATATCGTAGCCGCACCCAAAAATGAAGATCTCAGAACCATTCCACAAAAACGTAGAAGCAATGTTTACCACAAAATGCACAAGCGATGTTTACTTACATAACACTGGTTTCAATAACTTTCGACAAAAAACGCAGGAAACACGCTCCTCTGCGACTTCCAACGATCTGCGATCTCCAGCAAATTTCTATGGAAACGCGCAGGGTATTTATCGCTCAATGTCCATTGCTCCAAGAGTGCTCTGCTTCCCCTGGAGGCACCAACCACAAATGCCAAGCGATCCCGAGTTAATTCTCAGCTCTTCTACCTTCACATTCACAACGCAACACTGAACTTTGAGCCCCTCACTACCGTGGCTCCGATACCACATGATAGAAATGAAATCACTCAGAAATGTATTGCAGAAAACATAAATACAAAACTAAAGCAAAACATTGGCGGAAAAGGCAGAAGCCTCATGGCTTCTTCATGTAATTTCTCATATTAAAAGAATTTTAATTTACAATTTAAATAAATGAGAGAAGATAGTCCGTGCTATCTTAGTCTTTTTTGGTTGAGATAATTTCTCACCAAAAACCCACCAAGATAGGAGTTTCTAAACAAACTCAATCTTTTGAGGAACAACTCAACAACCCAAGAGTTAGGAATATTTAATTAATTATTTTGGATTTATTATTGTTATTTTAGAGTGGCTAACATTAAAGATGTATATCTTTAACTTAGGAAAATACATTGTATAACTAGGAAGTAGTAGAATTCTAGATATCCAACTAAAAAGTACTCACAACTAGGTTAAATAGGTTTTTTTTTATATGTATTCAATTAAGTGAAGTTAATTTACAACATTCAACTATTTGAACTCCTTTACTTAAGAAGCTACTAGTTGTAATATATGTTTCATTAATATTTCTCAAGACTAGCACCTAACACCAACTACAAACATACTAAGGAATTCTAGAAATATGCCAACTAGCAAAATAAAAAATTGAACATTGTGTTAGATATTCGAACTTTAGTGGAGGAATAACACCAATGCTATTTTACTAACTAGACTATGCTAGTTGATATTTATCCCAATTAGAAAGTAGTGTTATTATCATCCAAAGAATATGCAAGCATGAACATCTAGATTATAAAATAATTTCCCATCATTGACCCCATTGAACATAGGCTTGAGTAGCTCTCAATTACGTAATTGTGATTCTAGTACTTCCTATTTATACATTATATTTACATGACTTAAATATATGCTTCTTCAATCTTTCCAACCTCAAGGTGCATATCAAATAAGGATTAAATGGAACCATACTATTGTACATATCATATCAAAAAATATTCCATGAACTAGTAAAGACCCATTAGAATACGAAAATAATCAATTTAGTAGGCAATGACCTCTTATATCATCTTTTCATGCTATCTCATTCTCACAAGGAAATCCATCTTCATAAATGCCATGAACTAATATCATGTTAGTGTCAAACAAAAGTAGTTTCATTCCCAAATAAACCTTTTGTACAAGGGCACATAAATATCAACCCAATAAGTATAATATTCACATCAAAACCCAAATTTTTATGGTTAGAACCTCATACAATTGCATGATTACATGCTCACATCTTTCACTATTGTTATATTGTTTTGTCGTAATGTCCCTAACAAGCTTTTTTGTAACTACATACTACAATAGAAATTTTGATTCAAATAAAATTTAACAAATTCGAAAGCCTTGAAAATGACATATAAAATAAGATGTTGTAATCCATGTCATTTACATGGACAATCAAGATCGATCATGTGCAAACAATTGGAAATATTCTTCCCGAAATGCTAATAAAGTTTCACCAATACTTACAAGCCAATGGAATATGGAGTCAAATGATATAAAAATTTATAAGACATGAATAAGATGATTTTGTATATAAAGTGATGCAAGATGCACCACTATGGAACTATTGAGATCGAGTTTAAAAAATTAATGAGTGGACCTACCGTTTGGCCTAGGTTTTGAGTGAAAGGATTCACACATATCGAAGAATTTCAATGTCAATATAATCGACAAATGAGAATTATGGTAGTGGTAACAAATATTCATGTTGTATTTGAGTTTGGATATTTTGGTTAAGGAACCATTTTCATTGTTGGTTAGTAATGAATCTTAAACATATAGTGGTGTTTGGACCATGTTGTGTGCTTAGGATAAAGATCTCTCAAACTATCCCTTTTCTTTGTTAAATTGGTCTTAAATATAGTTGGAATTATGTTGGAAATATAAGTTCCACTTATTTAATGAAAATGTTTCTCTTGAAACTTTTTATGTGGGATTTTGGTGAATTTTAAGAAAATTTATATCATTATTTTTTTGAAAAAATATAACTAGTAAAATTCTAATTTGTTTGAAAAATGTAGCTCATAGGAAATGAGACAATTTGAGTGCCAAGTAATAATCAATGTCCATGCCATGTATTACTAAAATTCAAACAAATATTTTAGGTGCTTGCCACATATGATTACAACCCCTTGGGTATTTGAGTAATTATTACAATTCCAAATACAATCTCATAAGCTGAATTTTATCAGTGATAAAGACACTTGATGTAATATATTTTAATATTATTTTTTTATATATTAAAATGTCATCATTTTATATTATCATAGAGGTTTGATTAATTCACTATATGTTTTGAATGAAAAATTCTATTTTGAAAAAAACATTCAAGCTATTGTATAAAAAAATCATATTACAATAAGAGCCACGAGGTGGAATGCACTACTTATTTATAAACATGAATTGTGTTTATATAATTTTTAGTGTCGGTTTTAACCATGTACAAAAATTGTCTACAAACCAATTTTTAAAGATAGAAAATAAACAATAGCGAGAGCACAAAACATAAAGCAGATATACACAGATATTTTCCCCTAGATCCCAAATCGGGACTACCAACTTGATTTTTCATTATATTCCTTTTAGTGTTACAACACATATATATACATTCCGCATAATTCATAAACCCCAATCCATTAAACTTGGATTAGAACATAAATGTAGTTCCCTTGATCAGATGTACAAAATACGAGGGCTGAAAACCATCATGCCCCAAAACTTGCATGTGAAAACCCATGCAAAAAACCATAGGTGGGTCCGCCCACCAAAAAATAAGAAAAAAAAAATTCCCAGGGCACTACACCAGACCCCACGCAGGGGGCTACCCGCCCCTTGTTACCCCCCTGTGCATGCGACTAATAATGGAAAAATATAACACATACCTAGAATTCTCCCACTTGTTGTTTTCTTTCCATAGGGGACCACAAGAGATCTTAGTCATTAGTCCATCCCTGTAACACCCATTGTTTCTTGAAACCAATATAGCTTTTGAGTGCTCACAAACTTCATCAATGCATCTGCAACATTCTTCAAAGTGTCCACCTTTACCAGCAACACTTGTTTGTCCTCAACCATATCCCTCACAAAGTGATATTGAACATAAATGTGCCTTGTCTTTGAATGATAAGGAGGGTTCTTAGCCAAGAAAATTGCACTTTGGCTATCACAGTCTATCCTTATAGATCATTGCACCAACCCCATATTTGAACAAAATATCTGCAACCAAACTTCTTCCTTTCTTGCATGAGTGGTTGTCATGTATTCTGCCTCTGTAGTTGAAAGAGCCACTAAAAATTGTTTTTCACTCATCCAACTGACTGCAACTCCAAATAGGCTAAACTTCATACCCACTTGTTGATATTCTTTGGTCCAGATCTCCAACCCAATCTGCATCAACAAGACCATGGATTTCTAAAACTTTGTCCAATCTTCGTCTTCCTTGGTAGCAAAAACCATAATCACTAGTGCCACGCAAATATATGAAAACATGCTTCATTTTTTTCCAATGCTCCTTCCTTGGTTTTGACATAAACATGCTCAATACTCCCACTACATGTGCAGTGTCTGGTCTAGTACAAACCATTACATACATCAGGCTACCCAATGCACTTGCATATGGAACACGAGACATATCCTCCTCTTCTTCTTGTGTCTTGGGACATTGTTCAGTAGATAGCTTTACACCCACAACAATAGGAACCTTCACCGATTTACTATCTTGCATATTGAACCTCTGCAATATTGTCTCTAAATACTTCTTCTAGGCTAACTAGAGCTTCCTCTTTTCCTGATCTCTCTTAATTTCCATGCCCAAAATATAGTTTGCAGCACCAATATCCTTCATGTCGAATTTGGAGAACAATTGGGTCTTCAAATCCTGGATAATTTCTTTATCATTTCCAATCAAAAACATATCATCCGCATACAAGACCAAATAAATAACATGGTCACCAATTAATTTAAAATACATACAGTGATCCTCTTTACTTCTGGTGAAGCCAAGTCCCCATATATAGGTATCAAATTTCTGATACCACATCCTTGGTGATTGTTTTAACCCATACAGAGAATTTTTTAACTTGATTACTAGTTCTTTCTTACCCTACATTGTAAAACCTTCAGGTTGCTTCATGTAGATATCCTCTTCCAGGTCCCCATGAAGAAATGTTGTCTTCACATCCGTATGTTCTAACTCAAAATCAAATGCAGCAGCAATAGATAAAAGTAATCTAATAGAAGTAACATTAGCAACAAGAGAAAAAATATCACCAAAACCAATTCTCGGCACCTGGGAATAACCTTTTGCTACCAACCAAGATTTTTATTTCTCCACCTTGCCTTCTGCATTCATCTTCTTCTTAAACACCCATTTTCTCCTGATGGGTTTCCTTCCAGCTGACAACGCCATCAAATCCCATGCCTCATTTTTGTGCAAATATGCCATTTCATCAATCATGGCCTCCTTCCATAGTTTTTCATCCTATTAATCCACTGCCTCCATGACAGTTATGGGATCATCATCAGTGGTATTTAAAGAAAAAATTGAACAGAAATTAGATGAGTTATACCTTTCTGGCTGCCTTATTTCCCGAACTGATCTTCTCACAGCTAGATTTTGTGGCTTTTCCTCTTCTGAATCTTGTTCTGTTGTTGAGTCTGATTCATCCTCCTTTAGCTCAAACTCTCTCTTCTCAGGTTCCTTTGGTAGGAATTCATGTTTAACAACATCTTTCACCTCTCTAAACTCTGCATCTCAATTATACATAACCTTCCTTGTTTCTAGGTTCCAAAGCTTGTAACCTTTTAAACCATCCTTATACCCAATAAAGATGCACATTTCATATATATTATCCAACTTGGTCCTTTTCTCGATTGGAACATGTACATATGCATCACATCCAAATACCCTCATATGTGAAAGAGAGGGTTTCTTACCAGTCCATACCTCATGTGGAGTCTTATCCTCCAATGCTAATGAAGGTGATATGTTAACTAGGTAACACGCAGTCTCCACTGCCTCTGCCTAGACTTCCTATCCTAACCCGGTACTACTAAGCATGCTTCTTGCCTTTTCCATCAGCGTCTTGTTCATTCTTTCTGCAAATCCATTTTTCTGAGGTGTGTATGGATTAGTCTTCTGTCGTGATATACCACACTTCTTACAAAACTCTTCAAATTCCTTCTTGCATAAATCTCCACCATTATTTGACTTCAACACCTTTATCTTCTTATTTGTCTGCTTTTCCACCAGAGCCTTAAATTCTTTAAATCTATCAAAGACTTCAGATTTCTTCCTCAAGAAATATATCCATGTATTCCTTGAGAAGTCATCTATGAATGAAACATAGTACAGAGACTTTCCCAGTGATGGAACTGTTGTTCAAGCTTTAGCATTAGCCACGGGAGTCCCAAAGGATAGACAAGTCACACATTAAAACTTTGTATCAAATGAAAAATATTCCAAGGATGGGCCGTAAGCAAACGAGGTGGTGAAATCCGCATGTATGAAAGCCCATAGAAGAAGTGAAGCAACGGGCGGAGTGTATAAATTGCAAACAAAAAAGAGATATAAACGTTAAAGGGTACGCTAGCCAAACACATTAACGATGTATTTAAAAGGGCCGCGGGTTATATACGACAGCGTATGGAGTAAGTCCGAGGGGGTCGAGCTGCGGGGAAAGGACGAGACCCATACCCCCGCGGACTTACGACACGTGGCATGGTAAGGTCTCACAGTGGAAAAGGGATGGTAAGGATGGGCCACGGGAGGTGATCGCGTGGCAGAGTAAAGACGGACCCGCATAGTAGAGAAAGACAAGTGTTAGTCCGGCGAAGGAAATCATGCGCGGTAAAGGTTGGACAGCGTACGTGGATAAAAGGTAAGGTAAGTCCATTAGGTCAGCTGGTACTAAGACCCGTACCAGCTTTTAACCCGACACGAGGCGCTCACCTACACCTTGATATACCCAATCCCCACGCGCCACGTGTCCCATTGTCAGTGTCCTTACGACTCTTGCCTTTTGTCATCTTACTTATCCACCTTTTTAACCCAAACAGTCCACCCCAATGGTAACAAACTCCCGTATTTCTCTCTGGTAAAACGTCATAGGTAGTTTTCTACGGCGAATACCGAGTGGGGAAGAACGCCGGGTATATCCAGATCACTGTCACGGTTCCCCGCGTCGCTTTCCCGAGCATTGTCACCCTCTGTTCAGGTATTCCATTCTCCGTTTTCCCTCTTTTCCCTTTTCTCTTTTCGAAATTGTTAAAATGTCTGCCATGGGAAGAGGAACGCCCAAGAAAAACGAACCTGAAACCCCCCAACTCCGTGAGTCCAGAAACCCCCCTGGTTTTGAACCCCTCTACGACTTGCAGTCGGGTATCTGCGACCCGAAATATCCTTTTAACATACGCAGTATCAAGCCCCTGCTTTTTGGCCGCCACTGCAAAGATGCCGACCGTTTCCGAGTTATCGCATCTGGTTTCTATCACCATATCACC
This sequence comes from Pinus albicaulis, assembly GCA_034641835.2. Taxonomy (NCBI): domain Eukaryota; kingdom Viridiplantae; phylum Streptophyta; class Pinopsida; order Pinales; family Pinaceae; genus Pinus; species Pinus albicaulis. Next base: position 1,106,796,157 of record CM076583.1, on the reverse strand, counting down.
CCCCAGGTCCATTCCTGTGTCGATTTCATCATCTGGCTCAGAGACTCCTATGATGTACATCGGGACGCTTTCGTTTCCCCTCAAGGGAACATAATATTTTCCCTTTCCCCCGATGTCATTAAACAGGCCATCCGTTTCCCTTCCAGTGATACATACTTCAGTTTCAAAGATGAAACCTTGCTCGCTCAGTTCAATAAGCAGTCAAGAGAATCCCGTCGTGCCTTCATATCCTCCATAACCATCGACCAGGCCACTGCCCTGCCTTCATTGGAGCCTTTTTCACTAAGTTTGTTTGCCGAAGAAGTTCGACCTGTTCTGTCTCTCATCGCAGGCCTTTTGGGGGTAGGAAGCCCGGAAGACATTTCTTCAGTATGCATTCGCTTTTTATGGCTCATGTCACATAATGGGGTTACATTGGACATTCCAGGCTTCCTCTCCTCGACCATCCTGGCCCAATTTCAGGGGCTCGCCCAAGCCCGAAAGTTTCGCTTCTGCTCATTGGTGTTCTACCTCTTCTTGTTCCAGCATGCGGATAAGTTCGACCATTTGGGGTTAGATAGAATGTACTCTGAGAATTCCCAGCCCAGACCAGTCTTCGATTGGAATTGTTCTGTCCGCCAGTTACCTAGGGGAGAGGGTTATGCCACTTTCGTGAATACCTTCATGTCTATCGCCTACACCATCATTCACGACGCCCCTTCCCCTAGGGTTTTCCCAGAGATGAAACACTGGCTGCAGGCTGGGAAATACCAGTGTACTGGTGATTGGTTCCTGTCTGAAGATTATACTGAAATTCGAGTCTATGGAGCCGAAGTTGCCCCATACCGGCTACCAGCTTTCCCCGTCCGACGAGTTTACGCCCTCGAGTACATCCGGCAAGCCCTCAAAGCCGACCAGGTCCACTTTGTTTCTGCTAAGAAAGGCTACATCTTAAGGCTTCCTGTCCAAATTGGCCCCTTTGTGGTAAACTCTAGATATGCCCTCCCAATTGCCGAAAAAATGTTGCAGAACATGGACCTGAAGTTAGGGGAAAGTTGGGCTTATGACCCATGGGAGATCATTTCAAATAAAAGAAAACGAAACAGGTCTACGCCCTACATTCATGAGTCCAGGCCATTTCTGGAGTGGAGGGCTAACATTGAAGTTTGGCCTACGTTTTCGCAGATGGAGACAGACTCGTCTGCTACAGGAGGAGAGGAAGAAGTGAACAAGGGCACAGATGAGCAAGAGGCAGGTACTTCAGGAGCAGCACCACCACCACCCAAGAGGCAGAAGGTTTCCACTAGCGAAGCAGAAGTCATCGGAGAAGGGATAATACTGGAGCCCTTCACGAAATTTGGTCAATTCGATAAGGGCAAGGCAGGTATAACAGTGTTGAGGGACAGTGTCGCCTCCTCCGATTACACTGAAGTCACGCAAGCCATTGTCGAGCCCACTCCATCCAGGACGAGTGAAAGGGAGCGGACAAATAAAACTGTCCGAGACAAGTACAGGGCCGAATTAGGCAGATTCGTTGAAAAATACCATACCAGGCTCTCCGCTTCTGTCAATGCTGACACTGAAAGCCTGGTACTGTCTATAGCGGAGGCCATCCTAGACCCCAATTCGGATGTTCCGAGTTATAAGGTGCTCGAATTGGCTATTGATATGCAGAAGGTACCAGTACAGGATATGACTGACCTGTTCCAAACAGTCTGTGACATGATGAAAGACAAGCTATCCCAGATTACCCTCGCATTGAGGAAGACAGAACAGAAATATGAAAATCTGAGGGATTCCTTTACAGCAGAACAGAATGCTTGTCGTACCAACGCACATCAGGTGCGCGTTCTTCAGGATCAAATTAAAAATACAGATGATGGAGGGAAAGGTTCACAAGCAGCCCTTATAGCTAAGTTGTAGAAATATATCTCAGCTGCTAAGAAACAGGCTCGTATACCGGGTTCACATCCTGTACAAACTGCTGAATTGGTGCGGGTAGAGGAAGAGAAAAATGAACTGTCTGCTAGGCTTTTCAGGGAAAGAGAAGAGAAAGAAAAGATGGCTAAAAGGATCGACGATCTAGAAAGCAGAGCCACGGAGCTACAGACCCGGTGGGATACACACAGTTGTCACGCAGCCGAAACATCAAGCGGAACTGGTTCAGCGACAGCACGACTATCCACAGCTATGGCTGAGATCGAAGTGTTAGAAAAACAAACATCCACTGCCAAGCAAAGGGTCTTAGAGTTGGAGGGCGCCCTGGCTGAAAAGGCCAGAACAATTGAAGGGCTACAAAGTGAAGTCGAGGAAGGAAAAAGGGTCACGGCTGAGCAACATCAAACCATTGCCGAGATGAAGAGTCGAGAAAAGGGGAATCTCACCCTGCTCGAGGCCAGAAGTTTAATATGGTCGGACATAATTACGGCAGTAACCGAGCAGTGGGAATTCTTGACGATGATGGGGGAGCTCAAGTCCACCCTTCCCTATCTAAATAGAAGGATGCAGGAGGTCGGGAGTAATCTGTCTAATAGAGCTCAACACGTCGGCGACTATATCTCTTTTCTTTATGCGCTAAGGGCGAACGACTTGGGGAAACATGGCATCCCCAGTCGATTTATGGAAATCAACGAGTGTCAAAAGATTATTGATAAGGAAGAAGCCCGGGTAGCAGCTTCAGAGGTCCTTCAACAGGTGGCTGACAGTGTTGAAAAATTCGACAAGGTTTGGAATGAGATCATCTCAGCCGGACTCCCTTCCTATTGGGAACCAAATGCCCCTACCGTGCTTATGCTCCCAGATCAATACACAGCACGTTTGCAAACGGAAAGGGATTGGTCAGACCTCCAAATGGGGAAAGCAACTCAGCTCAAGGCTACTACCATTGTCACAGTCCTCAGAAAGGAGTTTAGTCTCCTTCACATGATCAGATATCGGCTCCCAACTGAGGCAAACATTCACACCCTCGGCGAAGCGTTTATCAGAGTGGAGAAGCTCTCAGCAATGCCAGAACCGACCTCCGACAGCCAGCAGAGACTGACACAATTCATGATTCAGCATACCAGTTCCTCTGCCAACGTGCCTCCTCCAGCATCTGCAACGGCTTCTACTCAGTTGCGCCCATGACATTTCAGTTACTCATGATATGGCCTAAACGGCCTTTTTACTTTCATTTAAGTTTATGTTTTTCCAATTTCCGAGTGGGTTGTTTTTCCCCCCACTCTTGCATTTTCACTTTTTACATCAAACATTGGTCTCAGTTTCGTTTTTGAAATTGGCCCGGGGCCTGTTTTTGCATGATGGGAGGGTTGTTTCCCCATCATGATATTTTGTTGTTATGATAATGACTTGTAACAAATTTTGTTCATGCGAAGAAGATATTTCCCCGAAATATCTTCTCGCTGAAAGGAAAAGGAATCATATATAAGACAGAGAAAAGAAGAAAGAAATGGTTCCAATTCTTCAGAAGAAATTGACTGTGTAAGGATTTCCTGTGTGTGTGTTTTGTAAAGACTCAAATGCTAACGTGAAGAGCCCGTTGGGTCTCAATGATAAGGAGTTTTGCTTAAATAAGGATTCTGGACTTGGTTTATAGTAGTGTGTGACTCTCTCTTGTTTATTTCAATGTTGTGTTCGTCTCATTTACATTCATGTCTCTAGTGTTATATCCTGGAATGCGAGTGTCCCTTTGTTTTTGATATAAATTTATCTCACTGATACTTATATCATTAGCTCCCTGGTACTTTAAATGGCTCAGGTATAACGCATTGTTTCATTTTCAATTCATACATATTTCTGCTATATTAGCTGTTACGAAATGCTATTGATGAGAGTTCCCAGCATGTATGGATTCTTAGCTGTCTAAGCCCATCACATGCTATGAAATTCTTCTTGGTGTCGTCTTTTTGACAGTTAATATCTCCTTCTTTCTATACCACTCTGTAGTCGTCTTTATATATACCTTTTTCTGCCATATACCATGAATCCGGCCCTGTTTATTGTGAATTGTCTTAAAGTTGTCTGATACAGCAGTATTTGAGTGTAGCATTACATTCGTTCAGTATTACTCTTAATGCTTCAAACTATCGGAAGTTTCGGTCCCACTCTAGTGTTATTCTCTGTTTCTAAAGAAGTAGTATGAGAGCTCTGTCATGTTAAAGTGCTAAACGCTGTTTTGAAATCCTCTGCTCTCTATACATTATAAGATGTCCTAGGCACTGGTCTATAGCAACTCTAGGCTGTCTCTAGGAGTTACAACATCTTTTTGGCGCCGTTGCCAGGGATCGAAGTTGAAGAAATTTAAGTCCCTGGGCCTCGACAAAACCCGTCCACTCTTCAGTTAGGTGAGCACGAAGAGTTGAGAGTTGTGCATACCTCACCTTGGCGACTCCACATTCATATTACTGATAAACATATTTGCAGTCCTGGCTCCCCGTAAGCCACACCTAAGGTCAGATACATCTCAGTCAAGGACACCCTCTGTGTCTGACCCAGAGCGAATCCTACATAGAAGGGGCTGGAGGGAAAGGCAGCCAAGTCATACAGAAATTCCCGAGTTTTCCCTTGAAAACTTTCCATATCTTCAGCCCTCCTCTTCTCAAGTCGCCCAAATACAAGGCTCTAACCCTTTTATAAGAGATATTGGTTATTATTCAGATAGCTCACATCGAGAAGGTGTCCGTATCAAAGACGAAGCTGAGTCTAGCTATACTCCACATTATTCTTTTCATCCTACCCCTGAAGTTGAAGAGGTCAAAGAAGTCACTGAAGTATCTGTTGTCGACAGCCCGACCTTCTCATCAAATCCCCAAGCTGTTGTTCACTACATTCCCATCATTATTCATACTCAACTCCCACCACCTCCTCCACCACTCACTGCTCAGGCTCTCATTCTACCTCTGCCTCCCCCAATGGCGAATGTACCTGGCTTTTTACAAAATAGGTATGCCCCTTTACAGCTGCCTGCAGTTCTAAATGACATGCCACAAGACTATTTAAAGATTCTGCCCAGATTCAATGGGGAGAACGGCGTTGATGCCCATAAGCATGTTGAAATCTTCTGCTCTTTCGCAGAGAACTTTAATGTGGAACATTTGGATGTGGTTCTGAGATTGTTCGTGCAGTCCCTTGATGGAGAGGCCAGAAAATGGTTTAAAACCCTCGGGGCTAATTCCATCAACACCTGGGAGGCTATGGAAGAAGCTTTCGTGAAAAAGTGGGGTGATAGGAAAGACCACGGGGATGCCCTAACCGAGTTTAACACCCTTAAAAAGAAGCACAATGAAGGAGTATCAGAGTTCATCAGAAGGTTTAACAAATTGTACCTGAGCCTCCCAACTGAGATGAAGCCCCACCAGACCGCTGCCAAGGTTGTTTTCGTGGCAGCATTTGATTCTGAGTTTGGTTTCTCGATGAGAGAGAGAAAGCCAGCCACTCTGGATGATGCACAAACAGATGCATTGGAAATAGAAGCAAACTTTGTCTCAACTGGTAAGTCCAAAGGGAAGCAAGAACATGATACTAAAAGAAGAGGCAAAGAAGAAGTATCCACTTCAAGCCAAGATAGAGACTCAGCAAGTGACAAGATCGAAGAGATGAATAAAATGATCAAGAACCTCTCTAACAAGTTGGTCAAGCTAGAGATGGAAGCTAAGAATTCACCACCAAAGAACTTTCAGAATGCTCCAAACAGAGGATTCAATCCTCAATACAGAAAACCACCCTTGCAGATACTGCAAAGGGGACAGAAGGAGCAACAAGACCAAGTACCGCATCCTTTATACTTGGAAGGACAAATGGAGGCTTCTCATCAAGACCCCTCCTACGAGCAAGATGAGACATGTCCTGTCTTCTCAGACAGTGATGACATAGAGTGCCCTGTGCAAGAAAGTGAGGGAGGGGAACTACAACCTCACTCAGAAGCGAAGAATAACGAGGATGCTGAAGAGCCAGAAATCGATGACTACTGCAAACAGTTCGTTGATTTCATGCAAGCCCAGTTTAACAGGACATATGACCTCAGGTCATCCAGGAAAAGAACACGCACTCAAGATGAAGAGGAAGATGCACCCCAAAGGTCAGCACCTGCACAGAAAGAGGCCAATACTCAAGAATCTCCGGACAAAGGTAAGAAGCCCCTTAACCAAGCTCTGCAATCTGATAGTCACATGCCTTCATTCTCACAAGTAGTTGTGTCCCCTGTGAATAAACCTCCAGTTAAAGAAGTTAAGTCTCCCCTGCCAAACAAAGAGTCAAAAGAAAAGGAAGTGCCAATAGAGAAGCCTTCATCTGCCTTCAGTTTGCAAAAAGAACTCGAAAAAGTTAAAATACCTGTCCCTCTGTCTGAATTGTTAAAACAGCCTGCCTATCAGTCACAAGTCTCCTCTTTCATTTCTGCTCCTGAAGTTCCACACATTCCAGACAGCCTTAACTTGCAAGAAGAAAGGCCTATGGTAGTGTTCGGCCCCCACGTCGAAGAACTAGATCCCTCCACCCCTCCCTTTTACGTATCTCTAGTAATCCATGATCTACTATTGCATAACTGTATGCTAGACTCAGGAGCGTCCCATAACCTGATGCCCCTGTCTGTTATGGAGCAATTGGGACTCCAAATCACTCGCCCATATAAAGACCTTTACTCTTTTGATTCCAAAAGAGTGAAATGCTTGGGCATGATCAAGGATCTAGCAGTCACCCTGGCTCAGATCCCGGCCAAGAGTGTGGTGATGGATATCGTAGTGGCTGACATCCCAGCCCGCTTCGGTATGCTATTGTCAAGGTCTTGGGGGACTAGAATTGGAGGATCAATCAAGCTGGATCTGTCATACACCACCATTCCTGTCTTTGGTGGCCAAGAAAGGAGATTGTATCGAGAGACCAGATTTGTCAAGACAGTCACAAAGGCAGGTGATTCAGTGAATTCCCCAGTTTACAGCAGAGATGGAGATTTTTCCTGTCTAATGTTGGAGGAAGATCAGGAATATTCTCATGAACCCTCATTCTGCCAGATAAAGACTGAGTCATCAGTGCAGGACCATGCATCTGACATCTGGACACTCCACTTTGATGGAGCAAATTCTAGGGAAGGAAATGGGGCTGGAGTGTTGCTTATATCACCTATGGGTCAATGGGTCCCCCTATCCTTCAAATTGGAATATGAGGCCACGAACAATGTGGCCGAATATGAAGCACTCATATTGGGGTTGCAGACGGCTAGGAGTATGAGAATACAGAATCTAAAGGTGATGGGAGACTCCGAGTTGGTGGTGAGGCAAGTGAAAAACCAGTGTCAAGCCAAACATCCGAGGCTAAAGGCCTACAGAAACGAAGTTTGGGATCTTGTGGAGAACTCTTTTCTAGCATTTAACATTCAGTTCATGCCCCGGGAACAGAACAGAATGGCAGACTCCTTGGCTGTGGCTGCTAGTACATTCCGCCCACCTCAGAACCCTCTTCTGAGATACGAAATTGAAGTAAGATACCGGCCTTCAATCCCTGATAATGTCAAACACTGGCAGGTCTTTGAAGATGAGGAGCAGGTGAAGAGGTTCTTAGAGACTGTGGGGGAGTTTTCCAATCTAGAGATTGATAGCTGCGAAGAAGAAGAAGTCGGGGACATTCCAGAGGACAAGCTAGAAGAGAAAATAGCCGGTCACAGATTCCTGCAATTGAAAGGGAATGTCATTCCCCGAGGGCTGGTACCTTTGGAGAGACTGTTCAATAAAGATGATGTTCCGGTACAGCCAAACAAAATGGTGACTGAGGACCAGGTCGAAGATCTAAATCTGGGCACAAAAGAAAATCCAAAGATTGTGAAGCTGTCCAAGAAAGTCCCAGATGAATACAAACAATTGTACCAAAAGCTGTTTCAAACCTATAAAGATGTATTTGCCTGGTCGTATCAAGATTTGAAAACCTTTTATGTCAGTGTGATGCAGCATAAAATTCCATTGAAGGTAGATGCAAAACCCCACAAGCAAAAGCTCAGACAGATTAATCCCCTGTTGCTACCCTCGATTGAGCAAGAAATAAAAAAGCTACTGAAGGCTAAAATTATAGTGCCACTAAGGTATTCTGAATGGGTGGCCAATTTAGTCCCAGTACGAAAGAAGAATGGCGAAATCAGGTTGTGTGTGGATTTCAGAAACCTGAACAGGGCGTCTCTAAAGGATAACTACCCGCTACCGAAGATGGATCATATTCTGCAGAAGGTGGTAGGGGCCTCTAGAATGTCCATGATGGATGGGTTCTCGGGCTATAATCAAGTGGCGGTTTTCCCAGAGGACCAGAAAAAGACAGCCTTCACCACACCCTGGGGAACATTTATGTATGCTCGGATGCCATTTGGGCTGATCAATGTAGGGGCCACGTTTCAGAGAGCGATGGACATAACCTTTGTTGGAGAACAGGATAAGTTTCTGGTGGTGTACCTAGATGATATAACAGTTTTTTCAAAGGATGATGTCGAGCACGTTCAGCATTTGCAGAAGACCTTTGAGAAATGCAGGAGGTATGGACTCTCTCTTAACCCTCAAAAATCTTTCTTTGCATTAGAAGAGGGTAAACTCCTAGGACATATAGTAACTAAAGATGGGGTCAAAATCGATCCTAAAAGGGTGGAAGCTATAAACGGTATATCCCTCCCCGGAAACAAGAAAGAAGTACAGGTATTCCTAGGGCGGATCAATTTTCTCAGAAGATTTATTCCTAACTATGCCGAAATAGTTAGACACATCACAGATATGTTAAAGAAGGATAATGAGGTAAAATGGGCACCAGAATCAAGACAGGCCTTTGCCAGGATCAAGAATGCGTTTGCTGAGGCTCCCGTGCTGGCAAAGCCTGACTTCACTGAACCTTTCATGATTTTCTCTTTTGCATCACCTCACACGGTGGCAGGGGTCCTCTTACAAAAGAATGGGGATGGGTACGAGCAACCCATTGCTTTCTTTAGTCAAGTTCTTCATGATGCAGAGCTAAAATACAACATACTGGAGAAGCAGGCTTATGCACTGGTAAAGTCCCTAAAGGCATTTCGCATGTACATTTTTCAATCTCACGTTACTGCTTTTGTACCCACAGCAGCAGTTAAGGACATCCTCGTTCAGGGAGACAGCGAAGGTAGAAGGGGCAGGTGGATTGCGAAGATACAAGAATACGACCTAGACATCAGACCCACCAAGTTAATAAAAGGACAGGGGCTAGCAAAGATTTTATCAAAATCAAACCACCAAGCTTTGGGCATCCACTTATCCATGATCGCAAATGAAGAGTCTGAGGAGCAGACAGGGAGACAAGAGGTGGAAATGGCTACTCAAAAGATACAGATGAAGTATCTCACTAGCCCCTGGTACAAAGAAATTGTTGAGTACCTCTTGACACTCAGCTGCCCACCCAGCTGCGATAAATCCAAATACAGAGCCTTGAGGCTTAAATCTCAGAAGTATGCTGTAGCTAATGGTCAATTGTATTGGAGAGATCCTTCGGGCATACTGTTGTTATGTCTCATCGAAGGTGAGGTAGGGAACATAATAACCGAATTCCATGGGGCAATTTGTGGAGGGAATTATAGCTGGAGGAGCACAGCTCAGAAGATCCTGAAGGCTGGTTTTTACTGGCCTAAATTATTTGGAGATGTCTTCACTTGGGTCAGAGCATGTGACAAATGCCAAAAGTTTGCTGAAAAATAGAAGCTAGCAGCTCTACCCCTGATCCCTGTGCACGTTGATGAACCTTTCAAGCAATGGGGAATTGACTTCATAGGTGAGATCCACCCACCCTCCAGTGGGCAGCACAAATGGATTTTGACTGCTACAGATTACTTCACAAAGTGGGTGGAGGCCATTCCTGCACGAAACGCCACAGACACGGTGATCATAAAATTCATGGAAGAGAACATTATCTCCAGGTTTGGATGCCCTGCTAGAATAGTTACAGACAATGCCCAAGCTTTCAAATCTGCTAAAATGGTGAATTTTTGTCAGCAATATAACATTACTCTGGGCCACTCCACAGCTTACTACCCACAGGGAAATGGTTTGGCAGAGTCATCAAACAAAACGCTGGTCAGAGCTCTAAAGAAGACAATAAATGAAAATCAGAGGAACTGGGACTCCCAACTGAAGTTTGCTCTGTGGGCAAACAGGATAACCAGTAAAAGGGCAACGGGAAGATCTCCTTATGAACTAGTATACGGACGAGCAGCCGTATTCCCTATACAGTTAGCTTTACCTGTTGCTCGTTTCATGCAGGAGACTCAGGAAGAACCGGATGGTATGAACAGAAGGATCAACCAGTTGATTGAACTCGAAGAGACGCGTATTCAGGTGAATCAGAAACTTGTGGATTACCAGGAGAAGATGAAAGAATTGTTTGATCAACATACAAAGGATAGAAAGCTGCAGACGGGAGATTTAGTTCTCAGGTGGGATGTACGAAGGGCCGATAAGGGTAAGCATGGTAAATTTGACCCCCTTTGGTTCGGCCCCTTCAAGATTGCAGAGCAGGGAGGAAACAATACATTTAAGCTGGAGAATTTACAGGGAGATCTGTTGGAAGCCCCTGTAAACGGGCAATTCCTCAAACCATATTTCCAATTCTGAAGCAGGCTGAAAAAGCCTGACTGTATTATATTGTATATTAGTTGTTGTTTTTCATTTTCTTATTAAAGATTTTGCATGAGTCATGATGATCTATCCAGGAGGAAGCTTCAAGAACTGAAAAGTGATGTTCAAAGAAGATGTACAGGCGGTCCGCTTAGTTCTCGACACGTTCGGGGACAAACGTGCCGTCCCCAGGTGGAGCCAATGTTCTTCAAGCTTTAGCATTAGCCACGGGAGTCCCAAAAGATAGACAAGTCACACATTAAAACTTTGTATCAAATGACAAATATTCCAAGGATGGGCCGTAAGCAAACGAGGTGGTGAAATCCGCATGTATGAAAGCCCATAGAGGAAGTAAAGCAACAGGCGGAATGTATAAATTGAAAACAAAAAAGAGATATAAAAGTTAAAGGGGACGCCAGCCAAACACATAAACGATGTATTAAAAAGAGCCGCGGGTTATATACGAAAGCGTATGGAGCAAGTCCGAGGGGGTCGAGTAGCGGGGAAAGGACAAGACCCATACCCCCGCGGACTTACGACACGTGGCACGGCAAGGTCTCACAGCAGAAAAGAGATGGTAAGGATGGGCCGCGGGATGTGATCTCGTGGCAAAGTAAAGATGGACCCGCACAGTTGAGAAAGACAAGTGTTAGTCCGGCGAAGGAAATCATGCGCGGTAAAGATTGGACAGCGTACGTGGATAACAGGTAAGGTAAGTCCATTAGGTCAGCTGGTACTAAGACCCGTACCAGCTTTTAACCCAACACGAGGCGCTCACCTACACCTTGATATACCCAATCCCCACGCGCCACGTGTCCCATTGTCAGTGTTCTTACGACACTTGCCTTCTGTCATCTTACTTATCCACCTTTTTAACCCAAACAGTCCACCCCAATGGTAACAAACTCCCGTATTTCTCTCTGGTAAAACGTCACAGGTAGTTTTCTACGGCGAATACCGAGTGGGGAAGAATGCCAGGTATATCCAAATCACTGTCACGGTTCCCCGCGTCGCTTTCCCGAGCATTTTCATCCTCTGTTCAGGTATTCAATTCTCCGTTTTCCCTCTTTTCCTTTTTCTCTTTTCGAAATTGTTAAAATGTCTCCCATGGGAAGAGGAACGCCCAAGAAAAACGAACCTGAAACCCCCCAACTCCATGAGTCCAGAAACCCCCCTAGTTTTGAACCCCTCTACGACTTGCAGTCGGGTATCTGCGACCCAAAATATCCTTTTGACATACGCAGTATCAAGCCCCTGCTTTTTGGTCGCCACTGCAAAGATGCCGACCGTTTCCGAGTTATCGCGTCTGGTTTCTATCACCATATCACCCCCCAGGTCCATTCCTGTGTCGATTTCATCATCTGGCTCAGAGACTCCTATGATGTACATCGGGACGCTTTCGTTTCCCCTCAAGGGAACGTAATCTTTTCCCTTTCCCCCGATGTCATTAAACAGGCCATCCGTTTCCCTTCCAGCGATACATACTTCAGTTTCAAAGATGAAACCTTGCTCGCTCAGTTCAATAAGCAGTCAAGAGAATCCCGCCGTGCCTTCATATCCTCCATAACCATCGACCAGGCAACTTCCCTGCCTACATTGGAGCCTTTTTCACTAAGTTTGTTTGCCGAAGAAGTTTGACCTGTTCTGTCTCTCATCGCCGGCCTTTTGGGGGTAGGAAGCCCGGAAGAAATCTCTTCAGTATGCATTCACTTTTTGTGGCTCATGTCACAGAATGGGGTTACATTGGACATTCCAGGCTTCCTCTCCTCGACCATCCTGACCCAATTTCAGGGGCTAGCCCAAGCCCGAAAATTTCGCTTCTGCTCATTGGTGTTCTACCTCTTCTTGTTCCAGCATGCGGATAAGTTCGACCATTTGGGGTTAGATAGGATGTACTCTGAGAATTCCCAGCCCAGACCAGTCTTCGATTGGAATTTCTCTGTCCGCCAGTTACCTAGGGGAGAGGGTTATGCTAACTTCGTGAACACCTTCATGTCTATTGCCTACACTATCATTCACGACACGCCTTCCCCTAGGGTTTTCCCAGAGATGAAACGCTGGCTGCAGGCTGGGAAATACCAGTGTACTGGTGATTGGTTCCTGTCTGAAGATTGTACTGAAATTCGGGTCTATGGAGCCAAAGTTGCCCCATACCGGCTACTAGTTTTCCCCGTCCGACGAGTTTACGCCCTCGAGTACATCCGGAAATCCCTCAAAGCCGACCAGGTCCATTTTGTTCCTGCTAAGAAAGGCTACATCTTAAGGCTTCTTGTCCAAATTGGCCCCTTTGTGGTAAACTCTAGATATGCCCTCCCAATTGCCGAAAAAATGTTGCAGAACATGGACCTGAAGTTGGGGGAAAGCTGGGCTTATGACCCATGGGAAATCATTTCAAATAAAAGAAAACGAAACAAAGTTCACGCCCTACATTCATGAGTCCAAGTAATTTCTCGGAGGAGGGCTAATTTTGAAGTTTGGCCTACGTTGGGCGAGATGGAGACAGACTGCCTCAAGCATGAGGAGAGGAAGAAGTGAACAAGGGCAATGTATGAGCAAGAGGCGTGCATTGTAGAGCAGCACCACCACCTTTGCCAGTATAGAAGGTCGCCACTAGCGAAGCGGAAGTCATCGGAGAAGGGATAATACTGGAGCCCTTCACGAAATTTGGTAAATTCGATAAGGGCAAGGCGGGTATAACAGTGTTGAGGGACAGTGTCGCCTCCTCCGATTACACTGAAGTCACGCAAGCCATTTTCGATCCCACTCCATCCAGGACGAGTGAAAGGGAGCGGACAAATAAAACTGTCTGAGACAAGTACAGGGCCGAATTAGGGGGATTCGTTGAAAAATACCATACCAGGCTCTCCGCTTCTGTCAATGCTGACACTGAAAGCCTGGTACTGTCTATAGCGGAGGCCATCCTGGACCCCAATTCGGATGTTCCGAGTTATAAAGTGTTCGAATTGGCTATTGATATGCAGAAGGTACCAGTACAGGATATGAATGACCTGTTCCAAACAGTCTGTGACATGATGAAAGACAAGCTATCCCAGATTACCCTCGCATTGAGGAAGACAGAACAGAAATATGAAAATCTGAGGGATTCCTTTACAGCAGAACAGAATGCTTGTCGTGCCAACGCACATCAGGTGCGCGTTCTTCAGGACCAAATTAAAAATACAGATGATGGAGGGAAAGGTTCACAAGCAGCCCTTATAGCTAAGTTGCAGAAAGATATCTCAGCTGCTAAGAAACAGGCTCATATACCGGGTTCACATCCTGTACAAACTGCTGAATTGGTGCGGGTAGAGGAAGAGAAAAATGAACTGTCCGCTAGGCTTTTCAGGGAAAGAGAAGAGAAAGAAAAGATAGCTAAAAGGATCGACGAGCTAGAAAGCAGAGCCACGGAGCTACAGACCCGGTGGGATACACACAGTTGTCACGCAGCCAAAACATCAAGCGGAACTGGTTCAGCGACAGCACGACTATCCACGGCTATGGCTGAGATCGAAGTGTTAGAAAAACAAACATCCACTGCCAAGCAAAGGGTCTTAGAGTTGGAGGGCGCCCTGGCTGAAAAGGCCAGAACAATTGAAGGGCTACAAAGTGAAGTCGAGGAAGGAAAAAGGGTCACGGCTGAGCAACATCAAACCATTGCCGAGATGAAGAGTCGAGCAAAGGGGAATCTCACCCTGCTCGAGGCTATAAGTTTAATATGGTCGGACATAATTACGGCAGTAACCGAGCAGTGGGAATTCTTGACGATGATGGGAGAGCTCAAGTCCACCCTTCCCTATCTAAATAGAAGGTTGCAGGAGGCCAGGAGTAATCTGTCTAATAGAGCTCAACACGTCGGCGACTACATCTCTTTTCTTTATGCGCTAAGGGCGAACGACTTGGGGAAACATGGCATCCCCAGTCGATTTATGGAAATCAACGAGTGTCAAAAGATTATTGATAAGGAGGAAGCCCGAGTAGCAGCTTCAGAGGTCCTTCAACAGGTGGCTGACAGTGTTGAACAATTCGACAAGGTTTGGGATGAGATCATCTCAGCCGGACTCCCTTCCTGTTGGGAACCAAATGCCCCTACCGTGCTCATGCTCCCAGATCAATACACAGCACGTTTGCAAACGGAGAGGGATCGGTCAGACCTCCAAATGGGGAAAGCAACTCAGCTCAAGGCTACTACCATTGTCACAGTCCTCAGGAAGGAGTTTAGTCTCCTTCACATGATCAGATATCGGCTCCCAACTGAGGCAAACATTCACACCCTCGGCGAAGCGTTTATCAGAGTGGAGAAGCTCTCAGCAATGCCAGAACCTACCCCCGATAGCCAGCAGAGACTGACACAATTCATGAGTCAGCATACCAGTTCCTCTGCCAACGTTCCTCCTCCAGCATCTGCAACGGCTTCTACTCAGTTGCGCCCATGACATTTCAGTTTACTCATGATATGGCCTAAACGGCCTTTTTACTTTTATAGTTTATGTTTTTCAAATTTCCGAGTGGGTTGTTTTTTCCCCACTCTTGCATTGTTACTTTTTACAATCAAACATTGGTCTAAGTTTCTGTTTTGAAATTGGCCCGGGGCCTGCTTATGCATGATGGGGTGGGTAGTTAAGCTTCCCCATCATGAAATTTTTTTATTATGATAATATCTGTAACAATAATGATACAGAAGATATTTCCCCGAAATATCTTCTCGCTGAAAGGCAAAGGAATCCTATATAAGACAGAGAAAAGAAGAAAGAAGGGTTCCAATTCTTCAGAAGAAATTGACTGTGTAAGGATTTCCTGTGTGTGTGTTTTGTAAAGACTCAAATGCTAACGTGAAGAGCCCGTTGGGTCTCAATGATAAGGAGTGTTGCTTAAATAAGGATTCTGGACTTGGTTTATGGTAGTGTGTGACTCTCTCTTGCTTATTGCAATGTTGTGTTCATCTCATTTACTTTCATGTCTCTAGTGTTATATCCTGGAATGCGAGTGTCCCTTTGTTTTTGATATAAATTTATCTCACTGATACTTATATCATTAGCTCCCTGGTACTTTAAATGGCTCAGGTATAACGCATTGTTTCATTTTCAATTCATACATATTTCTTCTATATTAGCTGTTACGAAATGCTATTGATGAGAGTTCCCGGCATGTATGGATTCTTAGCTGTCTAAGCCCATCACATGCTATGAAATTCTTCTTGGTGTCGTCTTTTTGACAGTTAATATCTCCTTCTTTCTATACCACTCTGTAGTCGTCTTTATATATACCTTTTTCTGCCATATACCATGAATCCGGCCCTGTTTATTGTGAATTTTCTTAAAGTTGTCTGATACATCAGTATTTGAGTGTAGCATTACATTCGTTCAGTATTACTCTTAATGCTTCAAACTATCGGAAGTTTTGGTCCCACTCTAGTGTTATTCTCTGTTTCTAAAGAATTAGTATGAGAGCTCTGTCATGTTAAAGTGCTAAACGCTGTTTTGAAATCCTCTGCTCTCTATACATTATAAGATGTCCTAGGCACTGGTCTATAGCAACTCTAGGCTGTCTCTAGGAGTTACAACAGGAACTAACATAGGTCCAAACACATCACTGTGCACAAGCTCTAATATATTGTTCGCCTTATTAGCACTAGAAGGAAAACTCACCTGATTCTACTTCCCATATACACAATTTTCACAAAATTCAAAATCAAGAGAGAAATTAGACATACCTTAATATACTATACCATTACCATGCAGTATCCAAAGGCCCTTCTCTCCAATATGTCCAAGCCTTTGATGCCATAGCATGGTCTTTTCTCCAGAGACCGCTAGGCTTTCCACTCCACTTTCAGAAACCATAGAACTGTTGCACCCATCAATAACATTTCTACACTAAAGCTTGTACAGAGTTCCAATCTAAACTCCCCGCATTAATACCAGTGCTCCCCAAACCATCTTGCAGGTACCTTTCTCGAACATTATTTGTTACACCTGCATCATCTATCTTGATTAAATAAATCATATTTCTAGCCAATGCAAGAATATGCAAAACACCAAGAAGTGTTCTAATCCTTCCACCTTGCAACTTCAGCTTGACTTTTCCACGTCTGATGATTCTGGTCTTCCTATCATCTCCTAATAAGACATCACCACCATCATACTTCTCATACTCACAGAACTACTCCCTTTGGGGAGTGAAGTGAAAAGACACACGTGATTCAATCAACCATGACTCATTATATACATGTGTATTTGAAGAAGAAGCCAAATACACATCCCCACCTTCATCTGAGGTGGTTCTTTCTTCTGCAGAAGGAGCATCATCAGATCCCTTTCCTTTCTCGGGATCTTTAGATCTGCAGTCCTTTTTTTAGTGCCCTTCATTTCCGCATTTCCAGCACACCTTTACATGCTTTCCTAGAGATTTAGATCTCCCACTCGAAAAATTATTTTTGTTTCTGTTCTGGGACCTTCCTCGTATAGATAAGGCATATCCATTTTTTCGCTGGAACTTTGGGCACACCCAATGTGGAAACTAGGTTCAACATGAAATCATGTGCCACGTTTTGCTTCATCTCATAGGAATAATTTTTTTCATGGACATAATGACACACTTACATTACAAGAAACAATATTGCAACAAAAAATAATGGAATGTACCTTCTTGGGGAAAATTGTAGAACAATGTTGAAAATAATAGTAACTCCATTGTGACATATACAATGATAAGAATTATAACAAGAAATAGATGGGTGTATTTTATTATAAGAATTTACCAATGTGAATAAGGATCGAGGGACAATTATGACTGCAAGGACTGTTATGCTTGCATCCAATTTACATAAGGAATTATTAATATGTGGAAAATATCCTCTTGGAACAAGTGAGTATTTGGCTAATCAAAGTTCTAATTATTTTTTTTTTTTCATTTAGTATGGTTGTATACCATGTATAACAAATGTCTGATTTCCTATCTAAAATTAAATTAAACTAAGAAAAACTATAATTAATTTAAGAAAAAATATGTAATATATTCTAATGATTCACAAGATATGAACACAGTCTGCTATAATGATTTAACCAATCTAAATAACAACAATTAAAGGATTTAAATCAGCATAACCCCATGCATAATATCATGATATTTAAAATCATAACTGGAATTGAATTCATAAATTCGAACAGATAAGTTTTGGCTGAAGATTTAAATGGAAACTTCAAAAATATGTTCAGGTTTTCATCCTATTCAAACAATTTTTTTGGTATTTTCTGGAATATCTACACATGCAAAATTTAAAGTATTAAATAACAATTTTATCTCATAGACGAGAGAAAATGGGCTTAAATTGGAATATTGGATTGAAATGATTAACTAACAATAAGTAAATTCATAATTTTTAAATTCTCGATCATAAAAAGAGGTAAATTGAAAAATGTTCATAAGGAATATTAAACAGAAATATCAAATATTCATTCAAAATCAAACAACATAAGTCATAGAGTAATATCAGAGGCATTTATTAAATAATTAAAATAATGTACTAACATAAATCCCATAGCTTATCACACAAGAACAATGAAAATGGTTGTATAAAAGTTGGTACTTCAAAATTGATTAAAAAAATCCAAGTCTATAGTCTTAACTGATTATGGACCCTTTGCACCAATGCCTAAAGGTCTATAAATACTAAAACATAATAAAATAGGCCTTGAAACAAGAAAATCAATAAATTTTATAAAATTAAATACTCAATTCTAAAAATATGTTTGTTCAATTGATATCCGCAAGACAAGTAGACATCATTTCCTCATCTTCAGAATCTTGAGAATCTTGAGAATTGATACTAAGTAGAAGGTGAGGTGCATGTACTTGGATATAAGTTTCCCATTGTGAATATATTTGGTACATTGCATAGAAATAAATGGGAGGAAACTTATTGATGTTGATCTGGCACCTAATAATTAATGTTTTTATATTTTTTTCTTCTTCTAATATTTGACTTCAAACTTAGTAGTAATATTGTTTTGTTCAAAAGGAAGTTTTAGAAATTTTTGGAAACTTTGTTGTTTCAAAACTTTATTGTTTTTTATTTCTACCTAGTCCTTAGCAAAAATATCTTTGGTAGACTATTTTAATTCTCTTATAACTACTTCCTTTAATGACTTGGCACCTGATAGATCAAATTATTTTATAAAGTCTATTCATTTTTCCCAAATTGTTAAACATTGCTCATATATTGTTTGTATGCATGCCCTGATTTATTTTTTCTCTTTCGCCTTGCAACTTAAGGATGCAAGCAACAATATTTTATCTCTCTTAGAAACTTTTGAAATTTCATTAGATTGAAATTCGTTCTCCCAGTTAAGAACAGAAAGAATTTTCTTTTTAATTGATTTGTATTCTTCTACTAATGAATCAATTCTTTCATTTAAATCTGTAATTTCTTGATAAAATCTTGATATTTTATCCATATTTTTATAGAAGTTTGATTGATTCTTCCTTAAAATTAGACAAATTTGTAAATCTTTATCCTTCAAAAATTTGAGAATCTGTGTTTCATGTCGATTCTCATTGAGTTGATATTTAATAGATTCAATTTGATATTTCAAATTTGTCACCATACTTTCAGAATTTTTGTACGCTTCTTGCTTCCAGATGCGGGTTTGATTTTCATGTAATTTTTTCAATTCCTGAATCTCCTATTCATGTTTTGCATTCGCTTCTTCCAATTATTTCTGAAAGTTCCTCTGTAAGTTTTCTCTTTCTACAACAAATCCTTGAACTAAACTGAAAGAATTCCATTTCTAGTTTTCTTCATTGAACAATTTATTTTTCTTCATTTTTTCCTCCAAAACTTTAATTTTCTGCAAACTCTTATCATATGAAGCTGCAAGCTCATTCAAATGATATTGCTTGTAATTAACTAAATCTCCTAAAGTTTGAGAGAGTTCTTGAGCTTTCTATTTTACGTCTCCCTGAGCCTACCAACTGAATTCAGATACAATCTTGATATTATCATGTTTCCTTTTCTTTGTTCTTCTAACAACTGATTTTGTTTGAGTATTAAAATAATAATCGATCAAAGAAGGGATAATATTTGCGATTGACTCTGTTGGGGTTCCCATGTTTTGGCCAGATTGGCAAGACCAAATGATGAGACAACATCAGAACCACTTTCAAACCTCAGGATCTAGCCCTCCTGGGTCCAGAGAGGGATCTCTCTATGATATGTCAAAGATATATGACTTCGAAGCTCAAAGGTTAAGATATTAGGCTAGTTATAGGCACAAGTTTTGTTTGTTTGATTGTTTTTTAAGTTCCTGGTCGTCAGGAAAGAAGGGTTCAATGTAAGACAAGGATGAGCAAAGAGGATTTAGGCAGAGGTGAAGTATTCTAGGGATCATTCAAGGCCATTGGGCAATGGAGTCAGGAAAGGTTTTACTCGCTATTCAATGTGCAGGCTTTCAGTTGGGCTAGTCATCTAAAACATTGGATCTTAAAGATGATAGTGTGGCATGGAAAGATAAGAGAGGAGGAAACAATAAATATTTAGAACACAAAGTTAAAGACCTGAGATCAGAGAGAGACTTTGAACTCTCAATGCTTCGGCCTCCAGCTTGAGGGATCTTAGAAGGGTTCAATCAATTGAAAAGGATCCTAGTGAGATAGAAACAGGGTTCTTGACCTCCCAGTGTTCCCAATTCTTTCAATTAAATCCTAACAAGAACATCTAAGAACAGATTCATTTAATTCATACATCAGCTAGCAGGCAATAACATCCACTACACTGGTTAAATCAACTGAAATCAACTCTTATATAACACATTTAGTAGAAAACATCAAAGGCAAGGAGAGCAGAAACATAGGGTACCTAACAAGGGTAAATCCTATGCCAGATTTCTAATGCGAGCGAGTAGAAATGAAATGAAACGGAATGTAATTTAAACACAAATACAGAGATAGAAAAACATCACCGCTGCTTTAGATCAGGATCCAAAGAAATTTGCTTGTCATATTAAAAAGCAACACCAGTCAAGTAAAACATTGCCAATAGCCGGATACTCAGTCAAAAAACATCTTCCTTGGCCTATCTTACAACTTTACACAGAGACTATGTATCAAAAGAAACAACTTGCAATTCTCTGATAACTGATCAACAACCTTTACAATGAGCTTCTTCATGAATTTTATAGCTGTAGAGAGCAGAGGAGGTAGGTGAAAAAATAAGTGAAGCATTAAAACTCAGAAATAATGAGGGCCGAAACCCATTCTGTTTTAAATCCAGGGCATTTATCTATGGCACTCTTTTGGGTGAAAGAGTGGTCTTCTCCAGGTTTCCAATTACTTCGGTATGTCTTTGATGTACTTTGGCTACAGTACTCTGTAGTACTTCTGGTGAATAAAAAAAAATTAAAATAAATGATGCTAGGGTCTGCCATACTGTGAATCAAATTTTCTGATAGCATCAGGACTGTTGTCAGGACCGCAAATATCCCTAGAACACGGTATAGAATACAGACGGTATGGGCAACTTGTCCTTAGATGGAAGAACATTCTGCTGATGTCAAAACCCTGCTATTATGGTTTTCTGTGCACTGGACCTTCTGAGCGATCCACGGGGTCTTCGATTCTGGTACCTTGCATTTTAAACACTGGATTAAGGCTTAAGATCTTCAACAATGTGCCTTAGACCTTTAATTCTCTCACTGATACTCCTTGCCGCTTTGAACTGTCTCTATCAGCAAAAAACCGAGCCTTAATGGCGTCGGAGAGGTTTTGCAGAGTTTTAACTCTGTCCTTTAATGAAATTTATGTTGCAGACAACTTTCCAGACATTTTCCTGTAATACCAGGCTCTGAATTTAACTTCTTCTACGCACTGTGCCATTACAATAGTGCGTACGGATCATGGCAGTTATCCGCATGTCTGTAACCCTGCAAAACACGCAAACACGTTAGGAAAACCATGCATGGGGATGGATGGATGCAGTGGGGGCGATGAGAATGACCATGTAGACCGATGAAATGGCGGAATAGTGCAGGGTGATGGCGGAAAATATGGCGTAACAGTGGAATACGGCCATGGTGAAAGCTGGCGGACTGTGGCGAAAAATTTAAATGCAAACCTTTCAAAAATGACCTCTGAATGAAATATGAATGAAATATAAGGAGGGCAGAGGAAAACGTGATAAAAACACGTGGAGAGGTGATGTGGCGAGACCCATTCAATGGCGGGGCCGACTTTAAATCTGGACCGTCCAATCTCAGGAGAAGATCGATGGTGGAAAATGTATCGGAGGGCGACGGTCGGTGGGCCAGGGGTACGGATGCCTTAGGTTATCCCCCACGCAACTTCATGGAGCGATCACCGTTGTATGGAGATCCCCATATCGGATGGTTGATATGCATATCGCGCCGAGTCAAATGCTGAATGATAACGTGCGATGGGGGGGCGGTTTTGAAATAGTGACGAAGCCACATGTCAGGCGATGAGTGGAATCGCTTCGAAAATAAAATTATTTCCCATCCTCCAAACGCAGTGCGATGGATACCATCGGTTTTTGAACAGTGCACAACGCGGGGACCACAGGGCGGGTGAACCTCTGACCGTCGATCTGGTGGGTTAAACGGACGACTGTGATGCGATCTGAGCAGTGAACGGGTGAACGGTGGACGTTGTGGGGAACGCGATGACCGTCGGATGGCCGGGAAATCAACGGTTTAAAACGAGCCCGATATGGATTCTGCGATAAGCGCCTTTCAGGCTGGCAAGTGGTTCTAGCGCCAGGCCACATGGGGGGAAATACGGTTCTGGAGCTAGCCGAAGGGGGCTAAGACCTCATAAGGTGGAAAATGGATTTTGGCCCATTTTAAGGAAATTTGAGGGTAGAAATAGGTAACGATAGAGGGAAAAAGGGGAAAATAGGCCAAACAAGGGGTGTGTGCAGGATTTAAAGGGGATTTTGGGAGGATTTAGGGGATCAGAGGGGAATTTGACAAGGGGAAAACAAAGGTTAAAATGGGGCATTCTGCAGGGGTACAAGGGGCAGAAGTAGGCCTTTAGGAGCACAATTTTTTCAATTAGTGAGACCTTATAATGGGAGTTAGCAGAGGGAATTTATCAGAGGCGAAGGCATAGGAGACTTCAAGGATGATGTGTTTTCAGAGGAAATGCATTCCTTGAAGACTCGGAAACATTTTAGCCCCCTGTTTGCTTGTCAAAAATTTATAGGGAGGCTAACAGTGGCTCCACATGGGGATGGCTTCTTCTTTAAGGAGTCAAGAATTCAGAGAATATATCTTTGGAGTAGGCCAGATTCCTGGTACCTTGAGCCATCTTTCTTCCTTGATTTTCAGCTGCCACAAATATGATAGATCAGCAGAAACATTCCCAAACAATCTACCTACCCATCCTACAATCTTAGCATTTTTTCTTCTTCTAGGGTGCATTTGGACTAGCATACCCTTTACATCATTTTTATTTTTTACAAACCAGAAAATAAACCTATTCTATTTCTACCCTTATTACTCCATGAGACCAGATTAAACTGTTGGTCTCACATGTTTCTCTACCTAATCTAATATCTGCTAGGATTAGATTGTCCAGCAGACTTCTTCTCTACATTCTACAACAGAAATTTAAAAACAGTCAAACTAGGATTAGACAGTCTAGTTTGATGTGGATCCAAGGCATAAAGACAGTTGCACATGGATAGAAACTTGCAGAAAACTGAAAACAAAACTTTGAAGGCTTGAAATTTGAAGTTTGAAGCATCCTTCTTTCTTAGTGACTCAATTTTTGAGCTTGTTAGAGTCACTTTCTATCCTTCATCTCAGCTCTGATTTTGGGCTTGTTAGAGCTGATTCTTCTTTCTTCTTTGCTGGTCTAGGTTTTGGGCATGTTGGAACCAGCGATCTCTACTTTCATTTTTCTTTTTCTTTTCTTTCTTTTTTTTTGGAACATTTTCTCTTTTTCTTGAAAACAAACACTGCAATGGTATGTACAATGGAAATGGAAACTGGAAATTGGAAATCAGCAGAAGTAGTGTTTGAGCATCCTACCATTGACAGGACCCCCAAACAGCTCTGTACCATCTAACTCTTGTAGAAAAAAGGCATTTGGACCCACAGTGGCCTGGATGATGTAGGGACCTTGCCACAAACTGTCAAACTTGTAGTGCTTTCCTTTGTCCTCTCTCCTTGAGTCCCACTTCAGAACTTTATCTCCAATTTTGAAATCAGAGGCCTTAGTTCTTTTGTCAAATAAATTCTTTATATTTTCTTGGACCTTGATAGCTCTTTTATAGACCTCTTCCCTTATTTGTTGGAGATGAATTGTCTAGTTTATTCTCCTCACCATGCTATCTTCTTCTGTTTGTATCGCTTGAACAAGTTTAATCACTGGTATTCCAACGCTGGTGGGAAACACTGCTTATGTTCCATAGACAAGCTGATATGGTGACATGCCAATGGATTTCTTTGTGGTAAGCCTGTCAGCCCATAGGGCATGCACTAACTTGTTATGCCATGACTTTTTTTTCTCCTCCAGCAGCTTTTTGATGATGGTCACCAGGCTCTTGTTTGATGATTCGGCTAATCCATTACCTTGAGGGTAATAGGCAGTTGAATGACCAAGTGCTATTTGATACCTGTGACAAAAATCAACCATTTTCTTGGATCCGAAAGCAGCAGCATTATCAGTGATTATTTTCCTTGGGCAGCCAAACCGAGAGAGGATATGACCTTCTAGGAACCTAATGATGACTGAATCTGTGGCATTCCTAGTAGGTGTGGCCTCTATCCACTTAGTGAAGTAGTCTGTGTTTAATGGAATCCATTTGTTGTCGGAGAGAAGTAGGATCGGGATGAATTTCTCCCTATGAAATCACATTTGTTATAAAGGACCTTCAACGGTGATGGTTGTAGGGGTAAGAAGGAGTTTTGCTGTTAAATACGGCATTGTGGCGGAGACATTACCCGTCTTATGGATATAGTGAAGAGTGTGACCAATAATAGCCATCTCGGGTATTTTGCAGCTTTCCGATTCGAGGTGGCCTCCACACACCCTCTTTGCATACAAATTCTTGTTTAATCCTTTCTGCTTCAGATTCAGGCAAACATTTAAGCAATAGGCCATTTGGATTTTTCCAGTATAAGCCTTCATTCATTATGCAATAGCTTCTGGCTTTTAGCTTTAAGAATTTGGCCTTGGTCTTTGATAGTTCAGGAGGGGCATTGAGGTGTGTAAGCACATACAGAATGTCAGAATACCAAGGAGAGCTATGAAAATTCTCTTCAACCGTGGGATCAGGAAATCCCTGTTGCTCATCCAAGGCATCTACCATGTTAATGTCAAGGGCTTGTAGATTTGATTCAGCCATTAGTCGAGCTAGGCCGTGACCTTTGATTAGTTTGGTGGGTTTTATCTCAAGGTCGTACTCTAAGATCACAACAATCCATTTGCCTCTCTTCCCATATGGGTCTTGGGACAATATTTCTTTAACCACTATATTTGGCACATAGGCTATGGTGTGGGAATGTAGTATGTACACCCTAAAGTCTTTCAAGGCCTTAATCAGAGCATAGGCCTGTTTTTCCATTATGTTGTATTTCAAGGGTGCATCCCTGAGTGCTTTGCTGAAGAAAGAAATGGGTTGTTCCATTCCCTCTGGATTTTTCTGCAATAGAACTGCAGCTATCGTATTCTTGGAGGGAAATGAAAAAATCAAGAAAACTTTTGAGAAATCTGGGCTGATTAGGACAGGAGTCTGGGTGAGTGCAAGTTTAACTGATTCAAAAGATTTCTTGGCTTCGACAGTCCATTTAACTCCTACACCCTTTCTTAACATGTTTGTCATATTTCTAAGGTGTTTAGCTAAGTTTGGAATAAACCTCCTGAGGAAGTTGATCTTCCCAATAAAGGACTGTAATTCTCTGATGTTTCTCGGGTGTGTGATTTGTAGTATTCCCTCAACTCTTTGTGGGTCTATCCTAATCCCCTTCTCAGATATAATTTGGCCAAGAAGTTTCCCTTCCTGTAGTCCAAATATAGTCTTTTTGGGATTTAATGACAGACCAAACCTTCTACATTTTTCAAAGACTCTCCTTAGATGTTTTAGGTGTTCTTCTTCAGTCTTGGAGTAAACTGTTATATCATCCAGATAGATGACAATGAAGTGCCCTATCTCATCAGAAAAAGCTATGTCCATCGCTCGTTGGAAGGTGGCTCCAATGTTCATCAGTCCAAAGGGCATTTTTACATACATAACGGTGCCCCATGGAGTGGTAAAGGTTGTCTTGAGTTGGTCTTTTGGGATTAATAAGACTTGGTTGTAACCTGAAAAACCATCTAGCAGGGAGATCCTTTTAGAACCTACTACCCTCTGAAGAATATGTTCCATTTTTCGTAAAGGGTAATTGTCTTTGAGTGCGGCTCTATTAAGATTCCTGAAATCTATGCACAATCTGATCTCCCCTGTTTTCTTTCTCACAGCCACTAAGTTTGATAACCAATCAGAGAACCTCACCGACACAATTATACCTGCCTCATACATCTTCTTAATCTCTTTTTCCACTGCAGGCAATTGTTTTGGGTTTATTCTGTGAAGTTTTTGTTTGAAGGGCTTCTGATTTTCTTTCAAGGGTATTTTATGCTGTATGATGTTTGTGTCATAAGCCCTTAAGTCCTCATAACTCCAAGCAAACACATCAATGAATTCCTTGAATAGGTCAATGTATTTCTTTTTCATGTTTGCAGGAAGGGACTTAGCTAATTTGATCATCTTGGGTTTCTCTTCAATGTCTATGTTGCATTCCTCGACATCAGAGTCTGCATGTTCTATAGTGGGCTTTTTTGCTACATCATCAAAGTCAAAAAGGTCCTCTAAAGGGGCCAGACCTCGAGGTATGTTCTTATCTTTTGTCTACAGCACCTCTACTTCTTCGCTATCTGCGTCTTTACATTTTTCGTTTGGATTTCCAATATGTTCGTTTAAAGTGTTTATTTCTATGTTACAGGGTGGTTCTTCCTCATCTGAGGACTCTTCAATTAGGCAGCTACTGTCAGGTTTAGAGTCCGAATCAGAAGATTCAAATTCGTTTCTGCCTACCAGGAAATCTTCAATCTGTTTATCTCCTTCAAAAACCTCCCAATATTTTTCATTGTCCGGCACTGCAGGTCTGAATTTGGTCTGAATGATGATTTTTTGGTCACTGGGAGGCTTATAATACGAACTAGCCATGCAGGCTAATCCATTTGCAATTGTGTTCTGGCTCCTAGGGACAAACACCAGCTCGTATTCTACAAAGGTTTTCAATAAATCCACAGTGTCTTTCCTATATGCTCTCAGTCTAGGATGTTTCGCTGTGTATTCACCATTCACCTGTTTAATGATCAGCTCAAAGTCCCCATGCACAGTTATCCTACGGGCTCCTAATTTTCTCAACAGGTTCAAGCCTAGGATAAGTGCCTCATACTCTGCAATATTTTTTGTACATTTGAAGTGCAGGTTGCAGGCATGGCTCTCTGCGTAGTCACTCTCTGTGTTATGTATCCACACTCCTGCTCCAGCAGTTCTCTTGGTGCATGACCCATCGAAATTCATTTCCCATAAGGTTTCATTCTCGGGTTTATCATCGTTTCATTCTTGGTGTGGTTTATGAACTTGTGAAGGGTGACTAATCAGCTGACTGCATTCTGTTTCAGGTTCGCTTTGAGTTTTTTTTTCAGTGCATTGTTTCGAGTTTTCTATATCATTCTCCTCTGAGTCTAGAGTAGCCATTATGTTAAAGTCCATGGGCTCTATTTCCTTGTTTGTATTTCTATTTTTGGACTCTGACCCTTCTGAGGATTCATCATTACAAAGGATAAAGGAGTCAAGGTCTATATATACAGAGTATAAAGGTGAATTTTCAGGCTTTTCGGGGCTACTAACCAGGAATTTCATTTACGCCTCTCTATATAGTCTTCTAAGTTAGCTAAAAACAGGAACTGTGGCATAAGCCCCATCCATCTGCATTGTTCCTTGCAGCTTGGCTCCCCATGATCTTGATAATAACATGCCATACTTGGGTGGCACATCTGCCACAACAACATCCATGACCATACATTTTTCTGGAATCTGGGTAAGGCTCACACATAAATCTTTGATCAGGCCAAGACACTTTACTCTGCTAGAGTCAAATGAATATAGGTCTTTATAGGGGTGGGTTATCTCTAGGCCTAATCTTTCCATCACTACTTTAGGCATCAGGTTGTGTGATGCCCCAGAATCATGCATTGCATTATGGAGGATTTTATCATGGATATTAAGACTGATATAAAAAGGGGGCACTACCCCTTCCTGAAACTGTCCTTCTATCTTTGGACCAAATAGAAGGGCAGGTTGATCATCACTCAGATTTACAGTGTCGCTTTTCTCACCTAAATTTAATGCTTTCAAAATTTGGCCTTTATATACATCCTGAGTGGCCAGCTCAAAGAGTGGTACAGAGATTTTAATTTTTGCAATCTCACTTTCCAGATTGAGAGTGGACTAACTCTTTGGAACGCTCAACTCTGTTTTGCTAACCACTACCTTAGTGGCTGACTCAGTGTGCTGATTTTCGCTATGTATAGTGTTTGTGATAGTTTTATCAGGAGCACTAACTGCAATTCTAGTGCTGCTAGTTGGTTGGCTTTGTTTATCAATGTTTTGGTTGTATTTTTCTTTGTTCTTCCCAGAGCTCTTAGCTATCGATTTGTTACTTTCAGCAGTTTCTTTAGAAGATTTCTCAGGCCTTTTCTTGATGGTAACCTCAGAAGCTTTTGGCTTGGCAGTGTCTTGGCTCTTTTTGCTTCTAAGTTCATATTGTTCTCTGACCTGCATGATGGCATATTCAAATCCAAGTCTATAATCCTCTGATTCTAATCTTTCCTCATCCCAATATAACGGTGAGGGCTGATCTTCTTCTGTGGAATAGTTGTGGATTGAATCTTCTATTTCAAGCATGTTTATGGTGGTCCCCTCAGACTCTTCTACGATTCCCTCATCTTCATCTAAAAAATTCTCTTGGAATGGGGGAATAACTTGTTGATATGATTCTCTTTTTTTGTTGGGGGTGGCATTGTTTCTTCTAAAGTTCTAGTTCTGGTTATGGTGTTGATTTCTCTTTAGGTTACTAACTGTGACAACCATTTTTCCACCATTTGTTGTAGCTTTTCCATGTTTTTGGACATGCGGTCATCATTGGGGTCAGATGTGGAAGCTACATTGTCATCTCTATATGTTACCCTTTTCTCAGCTCTCAATCTTGCTTTCTTCTCAATCAGATTTGCCTCTACACTCACTGCTCCCT
This sequence comes from Pinus albicaulis, assembly GCA_034641835.2. Lineage (NCBI taxonomy): Eukaryota > Viridiplantae > Streptophyta > Pinopsida > Pinales > Pinaceae > Pinus > Pinus albicaulis. Next base: position 1,106,767,257 of record CM076583.1, on the reverse strand, counting down.
TTTGCATGTCTTCCAATGTGTTGTAATCCCACTCCCTAAGCTGGTAGGCCATGTCAGCATGAAGGCCTTCAAGGTACTTTACTAAAACCATACCTAGGGGAGGTTTCATGTGTGGAGGAAGAGCATTATAAATGTTGTTAAACCTTGTAGAGTAGTCCTGGACACTCTCTCCTACGTTTCTTTTCAGGTTCTTGTATTCTGCTAGGATTTGAAGAGGGTTAGCCTTAACTTTCCATTTTTTTATGAAGGTCTGATATAAAGCAGGAAGGTCTTGGATACTATTAGGAGGTAGGATTTTGAAACATTTATTCACATCACCTCCTAAGATCTGGGCAAAGATTCTCATTTTGACTGTATCATCATCTATTTCCATGTAGTCAAAATAATCTTCCATCCTATCTACATGGTGTTGAGCTGTGGTAGACTCTTTGGCAGTGAAATGTGGGATCTTTGACTGATAATCGTTGGGTAAGGGTACTAGAGGCTGAGGTAAAACTAGAGGTGCATACCAGGCTGCCATGATGATGTTCTGATGAGGCAAAGGGTTAACTTGAGCAGCTGGTATATGGATGACAGGGATATTATGACCAGCAAAAGACTGATGAGCAGATTTAGGGTGGCAGAGCCCCAAGTTTTGAATGAAGTGAAGATCAGGAGGTGTATATGGAGGGGTCTGTCTATCCCCAGGGTGTTTACCACTTTGAGGTGGTGAAATAGGAAGCTCAAGGTCTGACTGGTCTAGGACACTGAATGACCTAGTTCTTGGTAAACTGTTTTGAGCGCCTAGGTCAAAAAATGGGTCTGATAGAGCTGTAAAGTCTTCTGGTGTAGAATTAGCTCTATGGATGTGGCTGGAAATAGTTTATTGTTTAGGTGTAGGAGATCTCTTGAAGATGCTCTCAGGGTTGTCAACTATTTCACGGGGTTTTGGGTTGGGATAAGCTCTTGTGTGAATGGTTCTTGAAGCCAGAATGCTATTTTCCAACCAAGCAGCTTAACCCTACTTGTTACTTCTATTTTGGTTGATGTTTTTTTGGAGGCTGGTCTCCCAGTGGAGTCTTATGTGAACCAAGATAATCAACGGGCCTACTGATCACCAGTGGAGTCTTTAAATCGTTTAGGAATTATGGAGTCGTCGGGTGGAAGGTTTAGGATGCTTTTGGAGGGTACACTATCCACCACAGTGCTTATGAGATGTCCCTTTTCAAGGTCAACTTCCAAACACAGAAAACTCAAACCAGAGATTGACTGGGAGGGCTTTTACCAGATATGTCACCTCTGAAAGAGTGTGAGATCTGGAGGCTACCTAGCCCTTTCCAGACTCTGTCTAAGAGTGTGGGAGAAACACAACAAATGATATAGAGGTTGATCTATGAATAGGAGTGTTTAAATCCCAACCTAACCAGAGATTGTAGGTTTCTGAGACTCTTATGATGTAGTAAGATGGAAGGTACTCAGATTTTCCCCAGCGGAGTCGCCATTATGTTGGGGTTCCCATGTTTTGGCCAGATTGGCAAGACCAAAAGATGAGACAACATCAAAACCACTTTCAGACCTCGGGATCTAGCCCTCCTGGGTCCAGAGAGGGATCTCTCTATGATATGTCAAAGATATATGACTTCGAAGCTCAAAGGTTAAGATATTAGGCTAGTTATAGGCACAATTTTTGTTTGTTTGATTGTTTTTTAAGTTCCTGGTCGTCAGGAAAGAAGGGTTCAAGGTAAGACAAGGATGAGCAAAGAGGATTTAGGCAAAGGTGAAGTATTCCAAGGAGCATTCAAGGCCATTTGGAAATGGAGTCAGGAAAGGGTTTACTCGCTATTCAATGTGTAGGCTTTTAGTTGGGATAGTCATCTAAAAGATTGGATCTTAAAGATGATAGTGTGGCATGGAAAGATAAGAGAGGAGGAAAAACAAAGATTTAGAACACAAAGTTAAAGACCTGAGATCAAAGAGAGACTTTGAACTCTCAATGCTTCGGCCTCCAGCTTGAGGGATCTTAGAAGGGTTCAATCAATTGAAAAGGATCCTAGTGAGATAGAAACAGGGTTCTTGACCTCCCAGTGCTCCCAATTATTTCAATTAAATCCTAACAAGAACATCTAAGAACAGATTCATTTAATTCACACATCAGCTAGCAAGAAATAACATCCACTACACTGGTTAAATCAACTGAAATAAACTCTTAGATAACACATTTAGTAGAAAACATCAAAGGCAAGGAGAGAAAAAACATAGGGTACCTAACAAGGGTAAATCCTATGCCAGATTTTTGATGCGAGCCAGTAGAAATGAAATCAAATGGAATGTAAGTTAAACACAAATACTGCTTTGGCAGCCTTAGGGATACTCATGGGTGCCCAAGGAAGCCGTGACTGCTTTTCTCCCTCACCTGAAGGAGATTGGGAGTTGATTTGTAATGCAATGCATATGCTCTGTGACTCTCTAATATATATAGAAAGTCCGATTTTTTTCCGTGGAAAAAAAAAAGTTAAACACAAATACAGAGATAGAAAAACATCACCACTGCTTTAGATCAGGATCCAAAGAAATGTGCTTGTCATATTAAAAAGCAACAAAAGTCAAGTACAACATTGCCAATAGCTGGATACTCAGTCAGAAAACATCTTCCTCAGCCTATCTTACAACTTTACACAGAGACAATGTCTCAAAAGAAACAGCTTGTAATTCTCTGATAACTGATCAACAACCTTTACAATGAGCTTCTTCATGAATTTTATAGCTGTAGAGAGTAGAGGAGGTAGGTGAAAAACTAAATGAAGCATTAAAACTCAGAAAGAATGAGGGCCGAAACCCATTCTATTTTAAATCCAGGGCATTTATCTATGGCACTCTTTTGGGTGAAAGAGTGGTCTTCTCCAGGTTTCCAATTACTCCGGTATGTCTCTGATGTACTTTGGCTGCAGTACTCTGTAGTACTTCTGGTGAATAAACAAAAAGTAAAATAAATGGTGCTAGGGTCTGCCATACTGTGAATCAAATGCTCTGATAGCATCAGGACTGTTGTTAGGACCGCAAATCTCCCTAGAACATGGTATAGAATACAGACGGTATGGGCAACTTGTCCTTAGACGGAAGAACGTTATGCTGATGTCAAAACCCTGCTATTATGGTTTTCTGTGCACTGGACCTTCTGAGTGATCCACGGGGTCTTCGATTCTGGTACCTGGCCTTTTAAACACTGGCTTAAGGCTTAAGATATTCAACAATGTGCCTTAGACCTTTAATTCTCTCACTGATACTTCTTACCGCTTTGAACTGTCTCTGTCAGCGAAAAACCAAGCCTTAATGGCACCAAAGAGGTTTTTCATAGTTTGAACTCTGTCCTTTAATGAAATTTATGTTGCAGACAACTTTCCAGACATTTTCTTGTAATACCAGGCTCTGAATTTAACTTCTTCTGCGCACTGTGCCATTACAATAGTGCGTACGGATCATGGCGGTTATCCGCCTGTCTGTAACCCTGCAAAACACGCAAACACATTAGGAAAACCATGCATGGGGATGGACGGATGCAGTGGGGGCGATGAGAATGACCGTATAGACCGATGAGATGGTGGAATAGTGCAGGGTGATGGCGGAAAATACAGCGTAACAGTGGAAGACGGCCATGGTGAAAGCTGGCGGGCTGTGGCGAAAATTTTAAATGCAAACCTTTCAAAAATGACCTCTGAATGAAATATGAATGAAATATAAGGAGGGCGGAGGACAACGTGATAAAAACACGTGGAGAGGTGACGTGGCGGGAACCAGTCGATGGTGGGGCCGACTTTAAATCTGGACTGTCTGATCTCAGGAGGAGATCGACGGTGGAAAACGTATCGGAGGGCGACGGTCGGTGGTCCAGGGGTACGGATGCCTTAGGTTATCCCCTGCGCAACTTCATGGAGCGATCACCGTTGGATGGAGATCCCCAGATCGGACGGTTGATATGCATATCGCACCAGGTCAAATGCCAAACAATAACGCGTGATGGGGGGGCGGTTTTGAAATAGTGACAGAGCCACATGTCAGGCGGTGAGTGGAATCGCTTTGAAAATAAAATTACCGCCCATCCTCCAAACACGGTGCGATGGATACCACCGGTTTTTGAACAGTGCACTACGCGTGGACCACAGGGCAGGTGAACCTCTGACCGTCGATCTGGTGGGTTAAACTGACAACTGTGATGCGATTTGAGCAGCGAACAGGTGAACGGTGGACGTTTTGGGGAACGCGACGACCGTCGGATGGCCGAGAAATCAATGGTTTAAAACGCGCCCGATATGGATTCTATGATAAGTGCCTTTCAGGCTGGCGGGTGGTTCTAGTGCCAGGCCACATGGGGGGAAATATGGTTCTGGGGATAGCCGAAGGTGGCTAAGACCTCATAAGGTGGAAAATGGATTTTGGCCCATTTTAAGGAAATTTGAGGGCAGAAATAGGTAACGATAGAGGGAAAAAGGGGAAAATAGGCCAAACAAGGGGTGTGTGCAGGATGTAAAGGGGATTTTGGGAGGATTTATGGGATCAGAGGGGAATTTGACAAGGGGAAAACAAAGGTTAAAATGGGGCATTCTACAGGGGTACAAGGGGCAGAAGTAGGCCTTTAGGAGCACAATTTTTTCAATCAGTGAGACCTTATAATGGGAATCAGCAGAGGGAATTTATCAAAGGCGAGGGCAGAGGAGACTTCAAGGATGATGTGTTTTCAGAGGGAATTCATTCCTTGAAGACTCAGAAACATTTTAGCCCCCTGTTTGCTTGTCAAAAATTTATATGGGGGCTAACAGAATCTAACTTGGAAACTGATGTAAACAAAAATGATTGCCAAGGAATCTTAGTAGAAATGGTTATTAATGATGCTTGAGGAGATACAACAGATAAATTATCCATATTTTTATATGATTCCATTTTTTCCTCGTTTTCCTTGGTGTTAGTTTCAATAGATACTTGTTTTTATTTCTCCTTATATACTTTCGTTTCATTGATTTCTGTAGTTTCCGGTTTCTTTTGCTCTATTTTCTAAATAAAATTAATCACAATAATCTTTTTTTCAATTTTTTCCTTTTTTCTGGAGTCTTTTCTCTTCTTGTACTTTCCTACTTGTCTTTCATATTTTTTATTGTTGTGACTTCAACTTCTTTACCTATGACAACAAAACGCTCTATTTTTTTTAATTTCTACACCTTGTTCCTTTTGAAAAACAATAGAAGGTTCTGAAGTGAGTTCATTGAAATTAAACTGCAAAATTCAGTAGAATTTAACTATTCGAATGAAATGTTGAGGTGGAGAGCCTTTTCATTTAGGAAATTTTCGAACAGTTTCTCCATAAATTCTTGTAATCTTTGTCTTGTTTGACTATTTAAGAGTTTGCCTCTTTCAACAACTTTCTGAAAATCATCAATGTTTATAAAATCTAATCAAAAGGGGGTTTCTGATGACTAATTTTTTTTATATAACTGACTGTTATATAATGAATGCAAATGAGACCTCTAAGAACACAGTCATAATGAAGCAAAGGAAATAACCAAAATTCCTGAAGCTCTTTGGCTTCTTTGAATCCGTTCCCTTTGTCTCAGATATTGATGTCACCAAACTTGATTGGAAAATTAAACTAGATTTTCTTTTGCAGCTTACTCAAAATTTTGGCTTGCCTATTTTTTAGCCATTTCTCTAAAAGCAAGTCTTTTTGGGATATATTGGGGCAGAATATGGGGACCATCTTCACTTCCAAAAAATCTAACGTAGGAAAAGAATTCCTCAACAAATCAATCACCTATTGATTCTAGACCTTCTTTCAAATTATCACTTATTCTTGGAGGTATTGTTCCAAACAAGATTTCATGGAAAGGAATCAAAACATAATGGAAAATATCATAAAAATATATATTTAAAATTAGACTCCCATAGAATAGGAGCATAATTTTAAATGGGTAGTTGTTGTTTAGACAAGTAATTCCATTTCATGAGTGGGAATGGAATCGATGCAATAACAATATCTATAAAATAGGTAGACATACCAAAAATATATTTGAACCCAGCAGGAGATGATAATGACAATTTTAATGAATTTGTGATATTTTGTGAATAGATGTCAACCTAGTTTAGGTGTTTCCCCTCATTCAAAATGTTATGGATTATTGGGATCCAATTAATTTTGCAATGATCAAGATCTTGTTCCCCATATAATTTGGTTAGCATTTTAATAAGAAACCCAATAGGATTCTTAAAATAACTATGGGATATTTCGTTTTTTCTTTGAGCTTGAAACCTTGTTATTCTTCTCTCGACCAATCTTCGATTACTATATCATCATTCTCTTTACATTTCTTCAAGACAATACTTTGAAACTTATCAAGGAAGTCAACATTAAGGCGTATTTATGGGGGACTAAGCTTGTATATGGACGATAAGACTTTAGCTTTCTAGGAAGCTATGACAATTTATTGATGAGACTTTGGATTGTATTTGCAAAGGAAATTTGTTGGGCTGAATTTTCAATGGAAATTTTTTGGGCTGAATTTTCAATGGAAACTTTTTGGGCTGATTTTTCAAAGGTTTTTTGTGTTGAATTTTCAAAGGATATTTTGTTCGTATATTTTTTAAAGTGGCATTTTTTTAGAGTAAGTGTTTTGGGTTGAATTAAATATTTTATAATGATTTTTTAAAGTGAGTTTTTGTCTAAATTTTTAAAGTGAGATTTTTTTGCAGTACTTTGAGGGAAATATTTTGAGCTTCATTTTTAAAAGACATTTTTTGGAGAAATTTTTAAAGAGGATTTTTTTTTTAAAGTAAGTGTTTTGGGTTGATGTCTTTTGTGCAAAACTTTTAAAGTGGGTTTTTTCATGATTTTTTAAAGTGAGTTTTTGTCTAAATTTTGATAGTGAGTTTTTTTGCAAGATTTTGAAGGAAATTTTTTGAGCTTAATACTAAATTATAATGGGAAATCAAAGAAATTGCAAGATAAAATATGATCAAACAAGAAACCTTGAGGCTCGTAGAGAATACGAGAGATAATGTCGCAAAAAAATGATAGAAGAACGCTAAAATATTGAGAGGGAAAATCAACCTCAACTAGAAGTTGAAGCAAGTATGTAAATGTAAATATTACAAATGATATTTAAAAATTAACTAGTGTATTATGAAACTTAATTTTTATTTGATGAAATAACTTGAAAAATGTTTTTCTACGTAAACAGAGAGAGATATTCCTCATAACATTGATGATGGGAGAGAAAATGTTGAAAGAGAAAATGGAAAAGATATTGAACCAATGATTGAATATGTTTAAAATGTTGAAAGAAATTCAAGTGAAGAAATTGAATCACCATGTATATATGTATATATATGTCATGTGTATTATTGAAATTTTACATATTTATTAATTTTCCAATTTCATTCAAATGCTATTTTTTAATTTAATTATTTATTGAATATTTAAACTCATTTTGTAAATTTAATTCTCATATGTACAAATGAAATCAATATCAATGATGAGACGTTATAAAATGTTGACATTAACACATATGGAGATAAAAAAGTTGACCATGTTATACGATATCGTGTAAAGCGCATTATAGATATGTTCTTCAAAGATGAAAATGTGGCAGTTCAAGCCCAAATTTTGAAAGTATATTAACATCAAAGAAATTAAAATAAGCTACGACTCTATTGGGTATTTGAAAATCAACGAAAGATTAAAAAAAAAATGAAGAAAAATGGGATACAAAATATAAATAGTGTAGTAAATTCAATTGGAAGATCCAGAAAGGAAAGTGATTTAAATGCACATAGAGAAATACAAATGGCAGTGGTTTCATCAAGTACTAAAGAGACCCATTTGGTAAAATCTATGTCACAAGCATTAGGTACCTCACAAAAAAAATTGCACAAACATCGGAAATTTCGATTGCAAATAGATGTAAATGATGAGCTTGCTTGTTGGACAGTTATTTGTAGGCAACCATACAAAGATAGACTTGGAGAATATGTTAAAAAAATAATATATGAATATTGGATGAAAAATTCATGTGTTTCACCAAAAGCAAGGGATGTGATGCAGTGAAGAATAGCATGAAATCGGTACGAAGAACATGCAAATCATATCTTGGACACCACTCAGATAGAGTGTTCAATAAGTTCAAAGAAGATAATCGTGGATTTAATGTTTTAATCAGTGCTTTTGTGCAACAAAAACCATGGTATGTTAAACCTGTCATTGTACGCAAAACTTGTTTTTGTTGTTATCATATGGAGTTTCAGTTATATTATGACACATTACTTAATTTTGGTAAAAAAATTTGGAAAAATTCACCTACTCCTTCCATTATCCATGATTTCATATCCAAAATTCTATGTTCAAGAGAAAGCCATGAATTATTTTACCAAAAGAAATGTGTTGATGGTAAAAAATGTGATCATTATGGGAATTTGAATTTATTTCACAACAAATATCCTATTGATATAAATGATCAATCATTGTCCGACATAAAAATGAAATGGAAGAGATATGAATATATTCATACATCGATTGGTTCAAATAGTGCTACAAGTAATAAAATGATTTATTTAAAAGAAGGATAAATCCTTGTGATAGAGTTTTTGAGAAATTTTGAGGCATAAATTTATAAATACACCAAGAATTCCCATAGACCTCGATGGCAGGACTTGCAATTCAAAAAATCCCGTGAATTTTTTCCACCAGGGACCATTTTGTCAATAGTTTATTTTGCAAAGAATTACACATTTTCTGCAAAAAATGAAATACAGAGTGAATACTATCATTCTTACCAAGTCTCAATTATTTTCCATATCTATATAGATACGTTGAACACATGTTTATCATATAGAAAGCACCAGTGCAAATCGACATGTTATTGAAGAATATCACTTTTATATCAGTGATGATCTTACACATGATACACATTTTTTAAAACATTGTTTTGATAAGATTTATGACTCATTGAAAGGTCATGGAATAAAATTTAATGAACATTGGATATGGTCAGATGTATGCACAAGTAAATTCAAATCTTCACAAAAATTCTTTTGGTTGTTTCGTCTTCATATGAAAACTCACATTAAACATTGTTGGAATTTTTTTGAGACTGGTCATGGAAAAAGAGAACATGATGGTGCAGGGGCATGTATAAAATGAGAACTTAGAAAACATCAAATGGACCACTCTACAAACCAACTTGTCTTAGCTGAACAAGTTGTTCAATAGTGCATCGTTGCACAAAGGCGTGAGACTAACTGGTTAAGGTAAGTACGAAGGTACATGTACACATATAAAAATTAACTTGCATATAATATATATATAGAACGTTAATATATGATCTAATTTTTATTAATTTCCTAATTTTAAACATTATTTGTCACAATGATTATCTTTGATCATATATAAATTGTATTTTAAATAACATATTTATATTCTTGAATAGTAACAATCCCCAAAAAAATTTGGTGTCAATGCGATGAACGATGGAAAGCATTGGTGGAGCTCCAAACCCTAACCATGGCAGCAGGAGGCAATCACTGGCACACACGGTCATGGTGCAGGCGACGTCTCGAGGGAAGTAGGGATGAGACAACCATACCAGGCTGTCAGGGTATGGTAGACACTTGGGTTCACTGCAATACTCCATGCCATCCATCGAAAGAGGATCCAAGGAACGGGTGACAGAGGGTTTAGGATGGAAGTCTATGCCATTAATACTCCTAATATTGTTGCCTCAATGCGGATTAAGCATGTTGTCATGGGTTTGAAGGTGGTCCTGTGTTGTTGGAGGGAGTTTTTAACTGTTAACGGAATCAGGAACCATGGTTACTGAACGAGACTCTATAGACCTAGATCTCAAGCCTGAAGATCTGCTAGCATTCTGGGGTTATGAAGTATCAGAGAAAAACTTGGAGAGGTATAATCAGACAATTAGTGGAGCTGGGTTGAAGCTCAGAGGTTCGGGGGAGGTTTGGGGCATAGGGAACAAAATTAGGTTCTTAGAGGAAAGTCTGCACAGTACTTTCAACTACACTTGGAAGGTAGATAGCAGACTTGACTGTCATTTGCAGCCTGAGAATCTTGGATCAGTGACAGAAGCAGATGTCGCGAAGGTTCACGTAAGTACCTCTTTGCCTGGTGACCTAAATAATCAATTTTACTTGGGAGGGTTAGAAGACATTGTTGCTAGTTGTGGGATACAAGGCCATGTGGGGTTAAAGGCCTTTCTGGAAGCAATCCATAGACAGTAGGATCTAGTTAGACGAGTTCACTTGGACACCTCCTTTTCTCACAAAAGTCCCTTTTAGTGGAAAGAGACCAGGTGTTTTGAGGAACTACATCCAGTTTAGGGTTTTGAGGTGGTGGGATCTTGGCCGGAAGTGGGCAAAGGTCTCTTTACAAACCCTACCTACAACCAGGAGATATATTTTGGATTCGAGGGTGGGTTGTGACCTACAAGTAAGCTAAGGAACAAAATAAGTTCTCATATTTTTACAGAGGAGAGGAGGTGCAAGATGGTGTTGGGGTCGTAAGAGGACAAGTAGAAGGGGGCACCTCTTGGAAAAAACCCCATCATCAGACGGAAGGGCGACTTGGGTCACTCGAAACAGTAGGGCTAGATGCTATCAAAATCCTGTTGGAGGGTGAGGAAGGAGGTAGGAGTGGGGTTTCAGGAAATAAGAGAAAGAAAGCTAAATTGATCAGAAAGAAGGAGGATAGCCCACGTTGTGTCCTTGGGGTTGATATACATATAGACGAAGTAATGGAAGCCGTTGAAATAATCCTAGTAGGTTCTCTCAAAGGGAGGAAATATACAGCAAATTATTTCTCGGAATGGACCACAAAAATGTGCTCAGAGGATTCGGAGAGACCTATTGAAGTTAAAACCCTTGCTAGAGGGTGGTTGATAATCAAATTTGCAAAGAAAGAAACATTAGAATGGGTACTGAGTCATAATTGGAATTTCATGAAACAACATATATTAATCAGGAAGTGGACTTCGTTGTTTGATGCACAAAGGGAGAAAATAAAGGAAACCCCAATGTGGGTTAAACTCTCAGGTTTTCATGTTCCCTTGTTGATAGAATCGGCCTTTAAATCGATAGGGAACACCCTTAGGTAGTTCCTGGAAGTGGATACGTCTTACCTTCACACCATGGACTTGAGCGCAGCAAGAATTATGGTCAGTATTAACCCAAAAGAAGGTCTAGCTGAGGAGATTAACCTAAACTACAAGGACCTTTCATTCACGTAGATGCTTGACTATGAAGACATGCCCTTCCATTGCCATCACTGCCACAAATATGGAAATCTGGTGAAGGAATTTCCTTTATGCCACCATAGAAGAAGGAAGCAGAAGAGGGCGATCTGAATTCCAGAAGTGTCTCAAGAAGCAGTGGATCTCAGAGAAGTTGAAGGGGAGATGATGGAAGGTTTAGAGTGAGAAAGTGGGCAACATCTAGAAGAGGGACCTTAAGACATGCAAACCGAGTCAAGAAGCCCCATTGTACCAAACCAGCAAGAGGAGAAGCCTCCAATCCTCTCTGATCCTTAAGATACCGCAGCCTTGGCACCTCAGCAAAAGGGTATGATCTTGGACCCTGTCATCTCTCCTTACACCTCTTTTTTTACTTCAAATTTTTCCCTTCAAAGGCCTATTCCTTCCAGGCCTGTGCTAATGGAATCTATGCAAATGAATTATGTTTTGAATACCTTGGACAGTATCATTATATCTATTCCCGATCTCCTCATTGATAACCCTATCATCCCAGGCCCTAAGCTCCCCCCCCCCCTCCTCTTGTCCTACCCTCCTAATAAACCCCCTTATAAGCTAAGGTCCAAGGACAACATGCCTATACCTCAAAATGTGTTGGGATATCTTGGACCTCAGCCTCTCCCGATTGGCCCCAGGAAGTCGAGGGGTCAGAAATATAACCTATCTAAAGCCCATGTTAGGAAAAAACTTGACATTACTGTTGGGAAACAAATTTCTCTATCATGGGTTCTTAGAGCAGTGAAAACCCCCTCCTTGGGTTACAGATGATTATTCTATCTTTCAACTACAAGGGTTTTTTTAGTCAGGCCAAAAAACTAGCACCTAGGGCTTTTATGAAGTCCTATGAGCTGGATGTTCTTATGCTTCAGGATAATTTGGGGGAAGGGGAGGAAGTTGTTGGAGCCTTGTCCCGGATGTTCCCAGGTTGGTCCTTTCAGGCTCTGGATGCTCTTGGAAAATCTGGGGGGATAGCGATGGGTATAAAGTCTGGAATACTGAAGGATATTTCCTCATGGGCAATGGAAAATGTTTTAGCAATGGAAGTCTACTCCAATGATATTTTCCACCCCTCCTGCCTCTTAATGTTTATGGCCCTTGTGTCGACAGGGTCCCTTTCTGGAACAATTTGTTTTCCAAATCATGTCTAAAAGATCCAAACCTCATTTTGTGAGGGGATCTGAATTTTTCCCTGGGGCTATCTGAAGCCTGGGGCCCCTCTACTCGAGTGGACCCCCTCACTAATTTTTTCCTAAGCAAGATAGTCTCCTCTCAGGTGGTGGATGCCAACCTAATCAAGCCCAGGCCCACTTGGAGGAACATAAGAGCCGGAGAGGATAGGGTGGAAAAAACCCTGGATCGATTGCTTCTTAAAGAATATTTGGTAGCTCGATCCTCTGTCTTTCGGCACTGGGTGGGAGAAGGGGGTGTCTCAGACCATCTACCCATTCTCCTAGAAATTAAAGGCCCACACAAGAAACCTGGATCTCCCTTCAAGTTTAACTCCTCGTGGCTCAAAGATGAGTCGTACAATCAGTTGTTCAAAGATACCTAGAGGAAGGGGGAGGAGGTTAGACATCGAATCAAGAGCATGAAATTCATGGAGAACCTCAAATAGATGAAAAAGGCCACTTTGGAGTGGGAAATGATGAAAAAAGTCGGGGATGAGGGTCCCCTTCAGTTGATTAATGAGGAAATGGACCACTTGGAGAAGCTGGAGGGTGCGAGATATGAATCAAATGAAATGAGGGACAGAATAAAGAGCCCAGAATTAGAAAGGAATAAAATTTTACTTGAAAATGAAGAAAGGTGGCACCCCAAAATTAGGGCAATCTAGCTGACAGCAGGGGATGAAAATAACAGTTTCTTCCATAATTATGAAAAAGGTAAAAAAAATATAAATACCATTTAGGGGATGCAAACGGAGGAAGGGGAAACTGTAAAATCCTTCGAGGAACTATCTAGTCTGGGTTGCAAAAATTTCAAATCCTTATTCAAATCCCCAACAGAGCCCTCAATAGCAGAAGTGATCAGAGTGGCTCAGTTCTTCCCTAGATATATTGAAGAATAAGGGAATGATATCATAATGAATCCGGTGTCAAAAGAGGAGGTGGAAGGGATTCTTAAGTCGATGTAGAATGAAAAAATCCCTGGCCCAGATGGATGGATGGTGGAATTCTTTCAACACTTCTTCGATTCCCTAGGAGAGGATCTGCTTGTGGTGGTAGAAGAGTCAAGGATCACATGCAACATCCACTAGCTCTTCAATTCCACTTTCCTCGCTCTCATCCCCAAAAAGGAGGACCCTAAATATTTTGAGGACTTCATACCTATTTCTCTCTGCACCTGCATTTACAAAATCATTGCAAAAGTGGTAGCCACTTGCATTAAGCCTTTCCTCTCAAAAAACATTTCTATGGAGAAATTTGGGTTTTTGGATGGAAGGAAAATTCATGAGGCAGTGGGAGTGGCTTAGGAAACTCTACATATCCTGTATAGAAGCAAGAAGAAAGGAGGAATAGTGAAAAATGATCTATCAAAGGCATATGATCGGATAAGTAGGTTGTACCTTCGACTGTTCTTGGCCCATTTGGGGTTCAGGAATGATTTCATCAACTAGGTGATGGGGTGCATCACCATTACCAGTATTTCCATCCTGATCAATGGGGCTTCAACTTCCTTTTCTCAAGTTCAGAGGGGTCTTCGACAGGGTTTCCCCTTATCACCCCTCCTCTTCCTATTTGCCGCAAAAGGCCTAAGCTAGATGATCCATGATGCAAAAAGGAGAGATGATCTGAAAGGAATAGAAGTGGTTGTCAACCTATCCATTACCCATTTTCTCTTTGTAGATGACATCCTTCTGTTCAGTAATGGAAGCAGTGAAGACATCAGCTGAATCAAATTAGTGTTGGATCTCTTCCTCAAGGCTACGGGTTTAAGCACGAATAGCCAAAAATCCTCCATAAACATGGAAGGGTTTTCAGGGGCCAAAGTGGATAGAATCTCTAATGTGCTCCCCTTTGAAGTTAAATATTTCAACGACAGCTTCAAGTACCTGGGTTTCCATTTAAAGCCAGACTCTTATAGAACCTAGGACTGGCATTGGCTAGTGGCAAAAATTGAGACGAGAATGAAGCATTAGAGCTTCAAATGGTTGTCTAAGGTAGGGAGACTTGTGTTGATCAAATCAATATAAATGGTTATCCCTGTGTATTGGGATGCCTTAACTTGGGTCCCAAAAGGTATACTCACAAAAATAAATAAACTTTGTAGAAAGTTCCTATGAGAAGGCTCAAAGGTTGAACCTGTAATGTTGTGGGTGGTGTGGGATAAAGTAGCAAGACCAAAGGCTTGGGGAGGATGGGGAATAAAGGAGCTCTCATCCTTCACCAATTCTCTGGTGGAAAACCTGGGCTGGAGGCCTATCACCTTGGAGAATTTATGGACATCCGTGATAAAGAGGAAATACATTGACCCAATGACAATGGGAGCATGGTTGTGCCTCCCTGCAAAGAAGGTGAAAAAAGCTTTGATTTTTTGGAAAACCACGCTAGCCTCTCTCAGGACCATTGAACAAGGATTGGTGTGGCATGTAGGTAACAGTGAACAAGTCAGACTAGGACAGGACTCGTGGGTAGGGTGCAACAGGGGATTTGCACTCTCCAAAGATCTTCTCGATCACCTTGAAAGAAGAGGTATCCACACTCTGAGTCATATCGAGCTATTATGCCAGTCAACCATTTGGACACAAGTGTGGAATTCAAGGGAGGACCTACAACTTGAAGACATATGGATAGAATAATGGCAGGGATACATAAACGAGCTTCATAGAACAAATGTTTGCATTCAGGAAACGTTGGATGAATTGTGTTGGGTACACTCACCAACATGCCAATATGCACCGAAATTTGGATACAAATGGTTAATGCCTTAAAAAGGGTGGGCCGAGCTAGAGTGGTGGTATAAGCCATTGTGGGAACTCAAAGGCCCTACAAAATCGAGGCTCTTCTTCTGGTGCATTTTACAGAACAAAGTACCCTCCTGGGAAAATCTGCAAAAAAGGGGAAAGATAGGGTCAGGCTGGTGCTCCCTGTGCAAAACAAATGCAAACTCCATTCAACATTTATTCCTATCCTACAATTTTAACAAAAGCTTATGGGCAGAAACCTTATGGCATATAAACCTTTCTCAGCGATGGGAAGGACCCTCCATCTTGGATGCTTGGAAAAACTGGTGGAATGAAGCCCCAAACAAACGGGTGAGGAATTTCTCGCTTATTATCGCATGGGATACCTGGATAGCCAGAAACCGGTTCATTTTTAAATAGAATTTGTTTCCATTTTCTCTCCTAGCATCAGAAGGGGCATCATTCTATGAACATATTCCTATTCCCAAGGAAACCCAGTCGGTCAAGAACATCAAGGAGGAAGAAATCAGGGGTGACATTCTATGGGCCTATTTTGATCGGGCCTTTGACCCACAAAATAGGTGTGGGGCAGGGCTCACTATCCACTTCCCATATGGAAATACCTACAAAGCCTCGATGGGGTTAGTAACTGGAACAAACAATTTTTCAGAACTCAAAGCCCTTTATTTGCTTCTATGTTGGCTTACTCATCTTGAGCTGAGAGCGGTTCAGATATTTGGAGTCTCAATTAATACCATTAAATGGTTCAATGGAGCTCAAAGATGCCACAAATATGTTCTACTTACTTTATTAGAAGAGGTTCTGATCTTGAAAGCACTTTTTAACCAAATTTATCTTATCACATTTACAAGGAACGAAATATGGATGCGAACCTTCTATCTAAGGAGGGCCTATAGCAAGCTATGGGGTTCTAGGTAATCAAATAAGTCGATAGAGACTTGGTTCAGGTCCTGGAAAAACCTCCTTTTTCTCACTAAATGATAATTCAATCAGTCTTTTTTATTTTTTTATTTTCACCCTATGTTACAAACTTCTGTTGTAAAATGTTAATACAGACCTGGTTTATACTTATAACTCCACTTATCTCTGTTTCGGTTTATTTTCCTTGTCATAGGAGATCCAGGAGATAACATAGGGGTTTTTTTTCCTTTTTTTCTAAACTCTATACATCTAGAATAGTTTCTACTACATAGATGTTTTTTGTATAAAAATAAGAAAAAGGCCTAGTTTTGACTCTTGTTTAGGGATTTTTTTCCTATAAAGGAAAGCCCGGGGGTCAATACAGGCGCTATTTTTTTGAAAACTTTTGACAAGGATGGTGGAAGCATAATTTTAATTTCATTATAGATACAACTCCATGCTTTTTCTTTCTCCTATGGCTGAAAGGAGAAACATACAATTCTTTGGAATTCCAAGGGAATATACTATGTAACCTTCTATGATCTTAATAGAAAGTTCGATTTTTCTTTTTTGGAAAAAAAATAAAAAATAAAAAATTATATTCTTGTTTGAATTTTCTGTATAGGTTTTTTTGGCATATTGGAGTCCAAGATACAAATAGATCGATTGGAAATGACGTTGAAACAATAAAAGGGACTCAAAAATTGAAATAAATTAAAACAAAGGAATACTAAAATGTGTTTGCATTTGATAAGAGAAAATATTCTTGTTTTTTCATGTTTGCGTAGACAACACAGAATCCAATAATGTTTGTGAAAACAATATGTATTTAAAATATTGGCAACATACAGAACTAAATACAACGGGCAAAATGTCTATTGCAAACTTTCAAGAGATGCAACCAGAGGACTATAATATCATCTAAAGGTGATAGAGTTTATGATCCTATTAGAGAAAGTAACATTTCAATTTCTTTCAAATGATAGTGCACATGTTAATTTTAAAGTTAATTTTTCATGTTAACTATGATCTAAATTTATGTTCTTGTTTATTTTATAGGCGATGTTTTTGTTGTAGTTGCACCTGATAACAATGTAGAAAATATCAAGTATTATTTGATGTGTTGCATTGAACGAAAGATTAAATTATTGGAAGAATATGATGATAACAGGTTTATATATGACAGAGGGTCTATTATACTGAAAGGTTATTTTTCCAACAAACCCATCAAAGTCAGAATATTTTTTACTTTCAAGAATATGAACCTGATGTCATAAGTTGACAATATAGTCACTTGGTGTGTGCGGCGTGCATAAATTTGATAGAAGTTCAATCAAAGAAAAAATTGAAAGTTAATAAATGGAAAATGTTAAAATTTGACCATGAACGGATCATTGAGGATGGCATTCCATTAGAATTTTTTTAATTGAATTGCCCAATAATTTATTCTCCTTGGATTCAACTTTGAGAACTTACAGAACTCAAGTACAAATTGTTAACCTTTTTTTTGTGCATTCTTAAGTTGTACATTCTTAATAATGTATTAAGATACTTGAATTTATATGTATATTTTCTGTTATGTACAAGTGTATGGAGGATTTTATTATATTGATATTGTGTTTGCACATGCACACAACAAGTAATTTATACATGTACACATACATATATTCTCTGGTATGAGCTAGTTAATTTTATGTCATTATTGCAAAATGTATGTATCCAGCATATTTGATATAATACAAATTTTAAGTTATGATTGTTTTAGACATCTAAAGTAAATTATAATATTCATTCAAGTGCAAAATGTGTACCGTGTTTTGTAATTTCCAGTTTTATTATATTAAAGTTTACTATCAACTAAAATCCATAGTAGCCTTTCTATGTACATCAATGAAAAATGTTGTTAACCATATTTTTTAATGCAATTTTAAAATTTTATGATTCTTTTAGACACCTATATGTACACCTATAATTTTGTGATTATTTTAGATGTATCTATATGTACTGTATATTAACATTACAATAATGATTTCAAATGAAAAATGTATGAATTAAATGCAAATTTTCAGTTGATATATATTAAAGTTTCCAGTTTAACATTCACACATTGTTCAAATGCATAACATGTACCACATGTATTTTTTAATTTTAAATTTCAATCTACATTCATTTTAAATAACAAGTAACAAAACAACAAGTTTTAAAAAGAAAACATAATCTAAGATCATCTAAGTTAACATTATAACAACATGTGATCACATGCAAAATGTGACAACTAAATGCAATGGCTGTTACATATTCATGAACTTAAATATGTAAAACCATCTATGATTGTTTTAAATAACACATGATCATGCAAAATTTACCTAAATATCACCTTTAATAGATATCATAATTATATAACATTCACACATGTCCAAATGCATAACATGTACCACATGTGTTTTGTAATTTGAAATTTCAATCTAGATTCATTTTAAATAACAAGTGACAAAACAACTTGAGTTTTAAAAACAAAACATAATCTAAGTTCATCTAAGTTAACATTATAACAACATGCGATCATGTATGAAAAATGTAACAAATAAATGCAAATGTACTTCAATAATTGTTACATATTCATGAACTTAAATATGTAAAACCATCTATGATTGTTTTAAATGACACATGATCATGTAAAATGTACCTATATATCACTTTTAATAGACATCCTAGTTATATAAAATTCAAGCATGTTCAAATGAATTTAACATGTACCACATGTGTTTTTTAATTTTGAATTTCAATCTAGATTCATTTTAAATAACAAATGACAAAACAACGTGTGTTTTAAAAAATAAAACATTTAATGTAAGATTTAATCTAAGTTAACATTATAACAACATGTGATCATGTATGCAAAATGTAACAACTAAATGCAAATGTACTTCAGTCATTGTTACATATTCATGAACTTAAGTATGTAAAACCATATATGATTATTTTAAATGACACATGATCGTGAAAAATGTACCTAAATATCACTTTTAATAGACATCCTAATTATATAACATTCATGCATGTTCAAATGCATTTAACATGTACCACATGTGTTTTGTAATTTGCAATTTCAATCTAGATTCATTTTAAATAACAAATGACAAAACAACTTGAGTTTTAAAAACAAAACATTTAATCTAAGATTGAATCTAAGTTAACATTATAACAACATGTGATCGTGTATGCAAAATGTAACACCTAAATGCAAATGTACTTCAATCATTGTTACATATTCATGAACTTAAATATGTAAAACCATCAATGATTTTTTTAAATGACACACGATCATGCAAAATGTACCTAAATATCACTTTTAATAGACATCCTAATTATATAACATTCATACATGTTCAAATGAATTTAACATGTACCACATGTGTTTTGTAATTTTCAATTCAAATCTAGATTCATTTTAAATAACAAATGACAAAACAACTTGAGTTTTAAAAACAAAAAATTTAATCTAAGATTGAATCTAAGTTAACATTATAACAACATGTGATCATGTATGTAAAATGTAACAACTAAATGAAAATGTACTTCAATCATTTTTACATATTCATGAACTTAATTATGTAAAACCATCTATTATTATTTTAAATGACACATGATCATGCAAAATGTACCTAAATATCACTTTTAATAGACATCATAATTATATAACATTCATACATGTTCAAATTCATTTAACATGTATCACGTGTTTTGTAATTTGCAATTTCAAGCTACATTCATTTTAAATAAAAAATGCAAAACAACTTGAGTTTTTAAAACAAAACATTTAATCTAAGATTGAATCTAATTTAACATTATGATAATATGTGATCATGTATGCAAAATGTAACAACTAAGTGCAAGTGTACTTCAATCATTGTTACATATTCATGAACTTAAATACGTAAAACCATCTTTGATTGTTTTAAATGACACATGATCATGCAAAATGTACTTAAATATCACCTTTAATAGAAATTTACACCTAATTATATAACATTCACACATGTTCAAATGCATAACATGTGCCACATGTGTTTTGTAATTTACAATTTCAATCTAGATTCATTTTAAATAACAAGTGACAAAACAAAAAGTTTTAAAAACAAAACATATAATCTAAGATCATATAAGTTAACATTATAACAACATGTGATCACATGCCAAATGTAACAACTGTCCAAAATTTAAAATCATTCAATAAAAGTAAATGTAATTAAACTATCCAAAATTTAAAATATGTCCAAGATTTATATCATTCTATCAAAGTAAATATAACATTGTATCAAGTTATATAGAAAAGTAAATATAACATGTACTATAAAAAGACTAGATCAAATAAACTATTGTGTGCATCAATTAAATAGAGAATTTGGCTGCAATGTATTTTCCAGCAGCCTCCCTGTGTTATCATCTGAATAATGGGGAAGCTACACAACGTATAATTGCATATATATACACATGTAAAAGAAATCTATGTACATGTATTAAAATTAAAATTTAATGTTTTAAAATTGAATGAGAATGTATAACTCCATTAAAACAAACTAAATGAAAAAAAAACTTTGAAATTTCACGCAATACCTCATGTAGTTCCCCCTTCATTGTCTTGTGTTGGCCCTGCATCAATGCATCCTCCAGGATAAACTGTACAATATATATATATTAAAAAATTTCAAATTTTCAAATGAAAAAGCATAAACTAATGCAATAATATTAAAAAAATGCTATACAACTTCTTCAAATTGTTTGGATGTTCCCATCCCCATCATCGACTCCATTTCTAAAGTCCTTGGAGAATAAAAATCATCTCCACAAACATAAAATTCAAAAAAAATAACACTGTAAAATAACTCAAGATCTATCTCATTTTTTAGTGAAACTATCACTTCAATTTATAACTTGAAACATAAGTGAAAAATTGAATGCTTGTGACTGTGGATTATTTGGCACATCTCCTAACAGGGAAGAAGAGTGTGGCTCCATTGCGAAAACATCGAATGGAAGCGGAATCTGTGAACATTTAATTATATTGTGTACACATAATTATTTCTTTTAAAAATATACACATCATGATAGTTCAATATAATAATAAAATAGTAATTTCACATCAACATCATAAACTCTTAAAAAAAACTAAAATTTCCCAAAATATCTGTTGGATTGATATAACCTGAACCTTGGACCGTGATATTATCAAAATTCAACATGCGTGTAAACTGCAAATGGTGAACATATGATACATTTATGTTAGAATAACACACACACACACACACACACACACACACACACACAGATATATATATATATATATATATATTACATTAAAATATCCACCCTAACCATTAACACATACCGATCCCACGCCCCCTTCCTCATGAAGAATTAAGTCCCGCCAACCATTGTGACAATGCTTTGCATATGTTCTAAGCTCTTCGATACTCATGTTTTCTATCTCATCATATATATTATACACAAATATAGCACGTGCATTATCTCGTGCTCCTTATCGATTCAGACCAATATCAATTCCACCAATTCCATTTTTAACATTGTCTATGATGGCATCCCTTGCTTCTTGACTAATTTGAGAAGTGGCATACATCTCTGACTGAAAAGTTTCCACACGAGGAGGTCGTCTTACCAAAGGCGGCTCTGGGAAAGGCAACTCATCATCATGCTTAGTTTCCCTACGGTCACATAATCGACCTTTTCCAGGACCAAAAAATTAGAAGGAAGGTCATTATAATTGGGTTTCATTCCCAAAAATAATTATGCATAAAATAATTTTTTTAAATAAACAGGAACCTCGTCATTCCATGGTAGTATTCCATATGCTTCAAGGTGCCTATCATACAAATGGAAAGCTATATAAGGGTGCTTGAAATATTTCACCTTCAACATCTTTCATTTCATCCCTTCTTTAAAATTAAACATAGATTTTTCCATTTATTTTGTAACCATATTTTTAACATTATCCCATGTATTAGGACCCATTACTGCTTCCTTTATTTTCCTCATCACTTCTACAAAGGTATCAGTGGTTGACCCAATATTTTTATAAATATCTACAAGTGTGCTTAGAGAGTGCTTAAATATTTGTAAGCTTTCTCGACTCTTTGTATGGAGTTTCAAACTCCCAAGATCTTTCATCAATTTTGAATAAATATGTTCACACCTTTGTAATGTGAATTTTTATATGTTTTTTTCCCAAGGTAAATAATTGACATTTTCATATGGATAAGTCTTGGTTTGTGTACAACCTTCTTCTTGAATTACGTGATCTAGCCTGTCTTTTTCGAGCAACATTTTCACCCTCTGCATCAATATATAAAATTATGTATAAATAAAAAAAAACATGTGAAAAAATTGCACAAATTTGTTTTTTAACCATTAAAAAAATTTAATAAATAATTTAACAAATTAATAATCATTATAATAATATTCATATTGATGGCCACCTCAAGATTGTTAAGCACCAACATGCCCACCCGGAGATGGTTGAGAACCAGAATGACCACCAATTGATTGGCCACCACCCATTGGTTGAGAACTAGCATGACCACACATTTATTGGCCACTAGGGGAATGTGTACCACCACCCTCACATTATTGGCCACCACCTATTGATTGGCCAGTAGGGGAATGTGTACCACCACCACCACCCTCACACGACGAGGGTGAAGATTCATAAAAAATATAGAATTTATAATCAATTCAAATATACATACATGTACATACATATGATAGAGTATATTTCATGAACCATACCACGATTTCATGAACCATGGCCCTCCATTGAGTAGATATTCTTTCCCTCTGAACTCCTTAAAAATGAAATTTATTAAAAATTAATTTAACTCACTAAATTGATAAAAAATCAATTCCATGTGTATACATGTATGTATGGGGATAATATTATATATTAAAATATCATTTAAAAACTTGCACATTTAATATAAATACCATGAACATGATGGAAATCCCCCGATCCATGATCCCCCTCTCTCGTAGAGGCATGTTCGCCTAGAAGAATCGTGTGGAAAATGATCATCCTCTATGATATATATATATGTGTGTGTGTGGATATCTACAGATACATAGATACACATGATGTTTAAAGCCTCTAAGAATCACATGGAAAATTATCATCCATGATACATAGATACACATGATGTTTAAAGTATCGAAGAATCACGTGGAAAATCATCCATGATATATATGGATATCTACAAATACATAGATACATGATGTTTAAAAATTTACCTCATGCATTTACAATTATTTTTAAAATTACTATTTAAAAATATTTCAAAAGAATTCAAAAAATTGATGTAATTTACACAGACGTTGGAGCACAATTTGAAGAAAAAATTGGTGTAAAAATCACTTGACTATCTAAAAAAAAATAGTTGAAGTTGTGCACATTTTTAAAATTAAATACAAAATTTTCTAAAACATGAAGTTCACCAACTTCTTCTTACATAGCGGGTGCACATTTTGAAAATTAAATACAAAATTTTCTAAAACATGAAGTTCACCAAGTTGTGCTTACATAGTGGGAGTGCACTTGGTATATAATTGAAAAAAAAACATGGTCATTGAAAATGAAACATTTATAACTAAAAAACACACACATATCAAAGATATCTTACAATTTCCATCAATAAATTTATGTCCATCAATAAATTTTGATGGAGAACATCTCAAGACTAATTCATCTTTGACAAAAATTATTGAATTGGCATTGCCCCATACAATAGATCACCAAACATCTTATTAACATTTCCACAATTTATTATACTAAATGATTGAAATTATCTAACAATATTGTTTGATTTTCCATGCAGTTTTTTTAGCCTCTCCTTCTTAACTTGGTACACGCTTTTCATCTGGTTGCACACAAGCTCAGAATTGGTGAAAAATACAATTCCATTGGATCCATACTCCCTAGTTGTTCCCAAGCCTTCTATAAATGCAATATAATATGCTTCATTTTTTTTTTCTTCCAGTTATATTCATTTTCCTTCGGAGGACTTTGTTTGTCGCAATATTGCATAGCACATATGTAATCATTTCTTTCCCTTGATTGGAATAATAATAAACATCTATGCATAATTTCCATTTTTCAACCATTTTTAGAGGGATTTTTTGTCCCTGAAAAAAACCAATTCAATAAAATATTAAATGAACATTTATTGCAAATGTCTTAGTTTATGGGAGAAATGACATCTGCATGGTTTCCAAAAACACTAGGACCATGCCTGCATTTAGCTATTAAGTTTTATAATATCTACTGCCAATGAAAATGAGTAACAGCACATCCTAGCCATTATTAAGGTTGGTGAGGTGATAGTGGACACCAATGAGGTGTATGACGTGTACAATCTAAAAGTAATTTTGGAGGTGTATGGCATGTAATTGAAAAGTATAAACATAGATTTCAAATGAATATGTAGAGTGCTTGTGGGTAAACCCATTACCATATTTTCATGCTTTATATCCAAAAAAAATAGTGACCTGAAAACCAAGAAGATGAGGGATATCTTAAAGTAAATAATTTCCTCTACAACTAAGTGCAACCCCAAAATATTTTTTAATAACATGGTTGCAATGTTGAGGAAGTTAATCGAAAAGTTTTGGAAATTATATTATTGAGGATTAAAACATTTTTCAAATGAATATGTAGAGTACTAATGTGGTAAACCCATCTTTGTATGTAGAGTGATTGTGTGGTTTAAACATATCTTCATTTTAGACCATATTCTCATGATTTCTATCCAAACAAAATAGTGGCATGGGAATGAAACTAGATTGATGGATTTTGATCAATTCTTCAATGATGACTATAGACTAGTAATGACTAGACTAGTGATGACTTCTTTGGGTCTATGCAGAGTCCAAATTATATAGCATAGCATTAGATGTGGTATAATTTTTTCAATACATTTGAATATGTTTCTGTCAATCTTGATATCATTCAAATCTTGCAATGACTTTTGTAGATTGTAGGAATGTTGTAATAAAAAAAGCTTTGGAAAAACCATTTGGGAAGCATAGTGTGGCTACATGATAATTGATTGAATCAATAATAAAACTATGAAGAGTGAAAAATCCAAATATCTAGTTATAACTATAGCTATAATTTATGACTACTAGCATTATGCGTTCTTTTGTAGCCAACTCTCAAATGGGCAGTTCTTTCTATGATTTACTGAGAGCATCCATATCTTGCAAGGACTTTTGTAGATTGTAGGAATATTGCAATAAAAAAATCTTTGTAAAAACCATTTGGGAAGCACATTGTGGCTCCATGAAAATGGATTGACTCAATGATCAAACTATGAAGAGTGAAAAGGCCAAATATCTAGTTATAATTCTAGCTATAATTTATGACTACTAGCATTATGTGTGCCTTTGTAGCCAACTCTCAAATGGGCAGTTATTTTTGTGATTTACTAAAAATAAGAGAAGGAGGAGCATACCTTCTTGAGTTTCAACATGGTTTGGTCTCTTGATTACTTGAACACAACAAACTATCTTTTGTGATTTAGTGAAAAGAAGAGAAGGAGAAGCAAACCTTCTTGAGTTGCAACATCGTTTGGTCTCTTGATTACTTGAATGCAACAAACTATTAAATGTTGTCTGTATGCCTACTATGTTGAAAGGTAAATTCTTAGAGACAACCATTTGATCAAACTTCGTGGTAGGGAAATGCATAACAACTTTTAATTAATATTCCTCAAAGTCCAATCTAGGAAATAATTAACTTTTAATTTTTTTTTAGCAATGGAGGTCACAAATGAAGTATAGATTTTTCAAAAACAACTAATGATTTCCCAAATGTTGAATCAAAGGCTAACACATCCAATCAACCTCCTTCAGAACATTGTAGCACCATATCAAAGAGACAGCGTGGAAGATAATGTCCCAAATCATGATAATAATGTTGTTACTACACTAAGTGATTTTTTATGCCCATAATTAAAGGAAAAAAACACTGCTAGCATTGTTGAAGAAGGTACTGCAAATCTGAAAGAAAAATTCCACATCAAACATGATTACTAAATAAACTTGGAGTTGTGTTTTCAGAAAAATAGAAGCATATTAGAGGCAGATCAGAGGTGGATCATAAATACAGAGGCAGATCAGAGGCAACAATCTCTTCATCAGAGACTTCGTTAAGGATATAAATTTTGATTTGTGCTTTCAGAAAAATAGAGTCAGATCAGAGGTAGATCAAAGAAATAAATCTCTTCATCAGAGCCTTGGTTAAGGATGGGCCTTCAATTGTGTAAATTTATCCATTGTAAACAGAAGTATGGTCTAGACGATATAACAAGAAAAATGCTATTGGTTGATGGTAAAAAATTTAAACAACAGTAGGTGTATTATTTATGAAGAGTAATAAAAGTTAATTCTTGGTTTTAAAAATGTAATTTAACGATTTAAGATAACAATTAAAACAATTTACAATTTAACGAATTAACAAAAATAAAAAATCATGTACTGCCATAAAGATCGTACAATAATTCTGGATTTTTCTATGTCATATGATATGTTATTTAGATACCGTGGACCTATGCAAAATACGGACCTATGGATCTAAGTTAAAGGTTTTTTTTGCTTTCCTATCTTCCTTTTTTTATGTCCTCTTTATCTCCCATTTCTTTCTAATGGTTACATGGATCATTTAAGTTTTCTTGACCTTGAAACTCTTTATTTACTTACCCCGAGTCCAATGCATTGGATGTGTACTAATTGTGGGATTCTCATGTTGTTTTTATTTTCTATTAGTGTTGGTGGCCTTGGTTCTACTTCCCATTATAACCATTTTCCAGCTATGTGAAATTTAGATTCACCCTAATCCAATTAAAGGAGATATCTCATCTTTTAGAACACTTTGCAAAATGGTTGTATTCATAGATGAGAACACTCATTACATTAAAAAGGAAACTGTTTGTAGTTTATACTCTAGATATGAGTCCAATTGTCAAATTTAAGTCCAATAGAATTTGGAAGTCCATTTGTAGTTCAACTTCTATGTGGCTAGAAGTGCAATCATAAAAACCTTCTTCTATATCATTTTCCTCTAAAGCTTATATTTAATCCAATTATTTTGTTGGAGAGATAGGAATAACTTGTAAAGTATTGTAAATATGAAAGAAAAATTCCACCTTAAAGCTAATTCCCAAATAAATTTGGATATGTGCTTTCTGCAAAACATAGGCAGATCATAAATACAGAGGCAAACGGAGGTAGCAAGCTCTTCATCAAAGACTTGGTTAAGGATATAAATTTGGATTTGTGCTTTTAGCAAAACAGAGGTAGATCAAAGGAAGACCATAAATACAAAAGTAAATCAAAGGAAGAAAGCTCTTCATCAGAGCCTTGGTTAAGGATGGGCCTTCAATTACGTAAGGATAGGTGAATTATTTATCACTACAAGGAAAAGACCCTCTAGCGGATTTTTTTGAGGAACCCCTTACAAAAATAGCCTAGATATATGTTTTTAGTAGAGCTCTCTAGAGGAGGTTGGTGGGTGGGTTTTTTTACGGATGTTTTTTTCCAATGCATTTCTAATCATAAACCGCACCGATGCATTTAACTCACAAAGCACCAGTGCGTACTAAAAATTGTCACACTGAGACACTGTGCTCTCTATACAAACCTGTCTAGTGCATCTCATTCCTATAACGCACCAGTGCGCTACTCATAAACAGGCCCAGTGCATCTTAAAAACCCACACTCAAACACAAACAAGCCCGATGCGCTAGGCATAAACCGCTCAATGCACCTCAAAAACTCGTGCACCAAAACAGGGTTAAATTAAAAAAAAAATTACTGGCCAAAAAATATGCATTTTCACTTCTTCAGTGCTCTAGATCTCTCAAGAATTGGTGTGAATTTCCCTTGTGTGAGGAACCCTGCCATCGATTCTCCCATTGCACGCACTGTTGTCATCCATTACCCACCTTTGGATTTCAAATTTTGGAAAACGTTGGGAAATTTTAGTTTTGCAAATTCTTCAGCAAATATACCTCCTCGATGCCCAAATGTACAGTTATTTTACTTTTTCCTCAATAATTAAAATTTTTAGAATATTATATTTGTCAAAAATGTTATACCATTTAAAAAAAAAAAAAAAAAAAAATCATGTGCAGTGCGCTCGAACCATTCGGCTCACACCATTCGCAGTGCGGCCTGTAAATTTACAAGTTGCACCGTGAACGATGCTAATGGACACAGCATCGGGTCCAGTGTGGTACCGAAAATGGTGCCCCAGTTTTTTTTAAACCTATATGGTGGTGCGGTCATTTATTGGACCGCACCGTTGACTATGTACCATTGTCAGGAGGGTGCTGTGTTGACTAAACTATCTGCCCCGGGGCAGATAGTTCGGTCAATGCACTGCCCTCTGGACACAGGTACATAGTGAACAGTGTGGTCTTGTAAATGACCACACCGTTGACTATATACCAGTGTCAGGAGTGTGGTGCGCTGACTAAAATTTCCACCCCGGGGCACATAGTTTGGTTAGTGCACCGCCCTCTCGACACTGGTACATAGTCAACAGTGTGGTCGTTTGAACGACCGCACCGTTGGCCATGTACTGATGTCAAGAGGGCAGTGCACTAACAAAACTATCTATCTTGGAGCGAATAGTTTTAACAGCGCATCGCCATCCCGACACTAGTATATAGTCAACAGTGTAGGCGTTTACAGGACTGCACCGTTGACCATGAATTAATGTTGGGAGGTGTGTTGACCTCAATATCCGCCCCGGGGTGGATAGTTTCATCAACACATTGCATAATAAAGTACACTTCACATTTTGTGGTGTGTTGCAAATTTCCATGCGGACTGAGGATGGTGCACGATAAAAATAGACGCATCGGTACCAGTGCATGACTTTTTTTTTTGCGCACCGACTGTTTTACATACATGTCTCATTTAACAAAAAAAATGTATTTAATATGCGAATCATTCAGCGTTGTCAAAGGAGAGAAGAGAGGGAATATAAAGAACATATGGCGGACCAGTATAATGTGGTTCGCCTATGGGAGGAACGAGAGAGAGAGAGAGACTTATGTACCCTCACCCTATTACGGAAGCCACCCAGTTGCTCCTAAGGGAGGTAGGCCTCCTCAAGTTCTATGAGGAGGCTACATCACTGAAGGGCCATAATGGGTTATTGTGACATCTCATCTTTAGGTGGAATGCCCATCGACAAGCTTTCCAAGTTGGTCCTAACCAGTGGTACATGCCCACTGAAGAGGACATATATTTTATTACTGGCCTATCTAGGAGAGGGCAGGATTTTACCTCGTTCCCAGAGGTCCCCATCGGCTATGCAAGAGGGATTCAGTTGGTATACTCCCAGAGATACATTAGCATCGATATACTTTCTCCTGCAGATTTTCAGGTCTCCGGTGATCAGTTACATATTGCTTCATTTGGTGCAGAGGAGGTGAGGTGCCTCTCACTACTTTTTTCGACCATTTCACACCATACCAGTGACAGGAAACACATTATTTTCCCACTTTTATTTTATGTTGATTCTTTTTTACAGGCGCCATGACTTGTGAGGTGGTTTGCAATTTTTTTGTGGTAGTTTTGTACAGCATTTAATAGATGTCGTTCTCAGGCACAAGGGAGGGTGAACTTCCCTTTTGCTTCAGAGCTATTTTGTTTATTTGTTAAGATTTTTCTAGAGACGATGCCTACTTTTGTTTGGCAGCCTTGTAGGCCAATGTTGCACGTACAGATGGAGATGTGGGGCCAGATGATGCCCAAGAGGGGCGAGTCTGACTTTTCCACCAGGATATCTCATGATGCACTGGAGTTGCTATCCAATGTTAATGATCACACCTTTGTTTTGGTGCCATGTCCGTATGTTGGTTTGGATTGGCGAGGGTCTGCCAACATCCTCTTCATAAATGATGAACCACCAAATGAGAGAGGTAATATCAGTGTTTTCTTTAAATTTATTTTAACACATTCTCTAACTTGTTTTATTAAATTGTTTAATTAAATTGTCTAATTATTGTTGTGTACTTATATATATTTTGTAGATATTGGGTAATTTGTTGGTGATGAGATGCCACTGCCACCAAATGATCCAGGTGTAGATCCTTCTGACGAGGAGATGGAAGATGCAGAGGATCAGGCCGGTGACAAACCTGGTCCACATGATCATGCGCAGGTACTGGCGGGTGTGAGGCGTAGGCCTGACACTTGATTTAGGATGGAGTTTGGAGACCAACTTTGTCGACTCCTAGTGGAGGAGGGATTCATGCCCGTCACTATCAGAGAGATACAGATTGATGATAGGCTGACAACGATATGGAGAGGCATGCCTCGTGATATGTTGACCTTGATGCGACATATCATTAGAGCTACCAAATTACTGGCGTGGGCGTGGAGGGTCGGTCAACATGGGTAGGGTGGAGATGAAGTACGTTGATAGTCGAGCAGTGGATCATCTGATGATCATGATCAAGGGAGTGATCATCATTCACCTATTACTACACCTCCTCCTCCACCTCATGTAGAAGATGAGCAGCCTACAACATCCAGCAATCATGATCATGAGCAAGCACCTGATCCTAAGGAGGGTGCAGGTCCATATGAGGAAGCAGGTCCATCGACTAAGTAGGCCACCACACCATCCACAGATCAGCAGGTTGGACCATCCACGAGTCATCATGAGCAGGCAGTTGATCCTAATCAACATGAGGCACCTCCATATCAGTAGGCACTTGATCGGAATTTATCTGAGCATGTCGAGGTTGCACCATCGATTGAGTAGGCCTCAACTAGTACTATTATTGATGTACCACCAGTTGATATTTGACATTTATATGTAGTTATATTACAGTTGTATATTTTTGACATTATATATATATATATATATATATATATGGTCCATGTATTTTATTTTCATGTTGCAGATGTACTTAATTTAGATGTTAATGTTCATCATGATGTGTATATTGTTAGGTCATGTTAGATATGTTCATTTAATGTGCAGCTTACAGATAGATGTGTATGTGATAGCAGTTATTTAACATGAGATGTATATTTGATGTTTGTGTTGTGATGATGTTATACAATGCTTGTGTTTTGTTAGATGATCGTGATCACGATGATTAGATGATGTTAGTGAATTTGAATGTGTTTTTTAGTCGAATATGGTGTTTTTACGATGGTTATCATGATCGTGATGTTTTTTTTTAATATCAAATCATGGTATTTATTAAATATTATGTCGTGATTGTAATTGAAATTTTAATTTTAATTGTATGTAAAATTGTAATTTTATTTCTAATTATAACTATATGTAAAATATTTGTAAAATTTTAATTATAGTTGTAATATTTAATTTATTGTGAAATGATTGTAATTGTAATTTTAATTGTAATTGTATATATGTAAAATTGTAATTGTAATTGTAATTGTATGTAAAATTCTAAAATTGTAAATGTAATTGTAATTGTATGTGAAATTGTAAAATTCTAATTCTAATTGTATGTAAAATATTTGTAAAATTTTAATGGTATTAATGTGAAACGATTGTAATTGTAATTTTAATTGTAAAATTGTAATTGTAATTGTATGTAAAATTCTAAAATTGTAATTGTAATTGTATGTGAAATTGTAAAATTGTAATTCTAATTCTAATTTTGATTCTAATAGTAATTTTAATTGTAACTGTATGTAAAATATTTGTACATTTTAATTGTATTAATGTGAAATTATTGTAATTTTAATTCTAATTGTAAATGTAATTGTATGTAAATTTCTAAAATTGTAATTGTAATTGTAATTGTATGTGAGATTGTAAAATTGTAATGGTAATTCTAATTCTAATTTAATTGTAATTGTATGTAAAATATTTGTAAAAATTTAACTGTATTAATGTGAAATGATTGTAATTGTAATTTTAATTGTAATTGTATATATGTAAAATTGTAAAATTGTAATTGTAATCGTAATTGTGTAAAATTCTAAAATTGTAATTGTAATTTTAATTTTAATTGTAATTGTATGTGAAATTGAAAAATTCTAATTCTAATTCTAATTTTAATTCTAATTGTATGTAAAATATTTGTAAAATTTTATTTGTATTAATGTGAAATTATTGTAATTTTAATGTTAATTTTAATTGTATGTAAAATTCTAAAATTGTAATTGTATTGTGAAATTGTAAAATTGTAATTGTAATTGTATGTATTGTCGTAATTAAATTTTATTAAAATTTTTAAATTTGCAAATTTGTAAAATTGTAAATTAATTGTCAATTTTGAACCATAACTACCGTAAGTAAAATGTATACCGTAAATATTGTCAAATTACCATAATTGTAAATTTATAAATTTGTATGAATATCAAATAATTGTAAAATAATAAATCTAGAATAATATGAATTTTTGTAGCATAATAAAGTTTAGAAAATAATGCAAATAAATTCATGTACTTTAGAATTATAATTATTTTATTATGATATTACATACCAAATAATAAAAATAATAAAAAACTTTATACAGTACGCCATTGTTTTCGAGATCAACATAATTGC
Organism: Pinus albicaulis; assembly: GCA_034641835.2. NCBI lineage: Eukaryota > Viridiplantae > Streptophyta > Pinopsida > Pinales > Pinaceae > Pinus > Pinus albicaulis. The sequence continues at coordinate 1,106,734,538 of CM076583.1, read as the reverse complement.
AAATTATCAAATGAAATTATTTTAACATTAACACAATGCAATTTACCAATTAATTCAAAATGCATATTATAATGTTTCAAAAAAAGAGTCTTAGTTATAAGTTAATTAAGTCCTCTTCTTTATAAAAACCCATATTAAAAAGTATAAATGATGAAATAACACATGTACCATATCACTATCGGTTCTCATGATCACCCTCATTATCTTCTAGCTCGCTTGGCATGATAACACTATTTTTCTCAAAAATACATGTTTTGATCAAGGGTCATGTCTCAATACGAACCACCAAACCCTATCCAACACATGTGGGTAAAAAAACACCTGGTGTAGTGTTTGGGGAAAACATAGGGATCCTTAGCTTCATCCCACATCTTTCTAGAGTTGATACATATCATCCTACTATGCAATATTCCTTTACATTATTTCGATCAAAGGTGTCCCACCACTTGCACCTAAAAATAACACATTGGAAAGAAGATAAATCAACTTCAATGATCTCTTGTATCATTTTGACGTAACCTAACGTCCCTCGTACTAGGTTTTGATCACAATGGCTAGATCGACTAGATTGATCGAACTCGACTTCCACTCCACAGTCTTGTGTCATGTGTCCATCATCGACATTTTCTGTGCGAAAGTGGTGTCCATATGCCCACATAGATGGGAACAAATGCACCTGTAAAAAAAATTTAAAAATCATAGTGTCGTCTTATAATTGCCCAACAGTTAAAATATGAAATATAGATGTAATTACATTTAAAAGTGCATTATTAAGCTTAAAATGTACATAAATAGATTATTACCGAGTGGGTGCACCCAATCACTACATTTAGCGCATCCTCTTCAGCATGTCAGTAACGACCAATTGCACCATATTTCTCTCTGACTTGGTTAACAACCCAACTGTTGGGGCATATTTTTGGCATATTTCCTTTTAAATGATCGGGATAAGGCACACTTCTACCATTCAACTGTCTGAATTCTTTCCTGTCAGTATCCCATTTCATCCTCTTTTGTTCATACAATGTGACCCACGGTTGTGTCGCTTCAGAATTGTAAAGAATGAATTTATTGATTGCTTCAATTTATGCATTTGTTGATGAAATCAAACTGACATATAGTACATAAAATATCAAAATATACATTATATCGAAGTTCAACATGAATATTTACCTTGTGTAAATTTGAAAAATTATAAGTTGCTTACTCGTTATCAAGCGCATTTTTCCATTCGTTTGGAGCAGCTCCCCTTCTCTTTTGTCTTCATCCCTTTCATCATCCAAAATCACCGCACCTGGTCTTTTGTCGATCTTCTTGATGTACTCACTAGAATAATAGAAAGAATCATACGATATGTACCTCTCTGCCATAGACCCCTTGGGTTTTTCCCTTTGTTGAACAAAAACTTTCAATTTATTCATGTACGTCTCTAAGAATAACATCAATGACAAGAAACCACCCCAACTAATTCAACCTCATCTACTAGGTGGATTAGAAGATGAACCTGCAAGTCCATGAAACTCATTGGCAGTTCCTTCTCAAACATACAAACAATATCAACTATCTCTTGACGACACCGTGGAATGATATCCACATGAATCTCCTTTGATGTGATCCAATGTAAAAATTCAGATAATTTAGATATGGCATGTCCTAGGTCTTGGGGGAATTCATGTTTCACACACCCACACATGAAAAAAGGATAATGACACTACAAAGTTATAAACACATGAAATAATATACAAAATTAGTTATGTTTTATGATCCATGCATGGGATAAAATTTATTAATATAGCAAATAATAAAATCATGCTTTTGACATTATACGTACTCTTAGAACATTCAAATGGTCATGTGATTTCAACCCTGAAAAATACTCATCCACGATGAAGCAGCGTCGTAGTGAAGACCCATATGAAGATGTCACCCTCACACCCATTATAAATTCCTTTTCCGAAGAAAGATCACATTTTTTTTAAATCCATGGGACATCACCTTCTTTCAAATACCATGAATTAGAGGGACCAGTGCCTGCCTCTGATCCTGTACTTTCTAGTCATCTTGGCCAATGTTTCCTTTTTATTTTTTGAAGCAATAAGATATTTCCTAACAGCTAATGTGTCACTTTTTATCGATGATATGTGCCTCCATAAGAAGATGAAAATTTTTTAAATACATCCATGGGATATCATAAGTGGGTAATCTTAAAATGCTCCTAATATGGGAGGTTATAAGAGATAGATTTCCTTTTCATCCCAATGGGAAATTTCTCAACATAGGTGTCGAAGAATTTTGGATCATCGAACATAGGCTCCATATTTGAATCAAACATTTCTATGAACTCCTTCTCCTTCTCTCTCTCATATTCTCTAAGCTATTCAGCTGTTGTTGTTATTGGAGGCCTTTGGTTTCTCTCTCGTTTACCATTAAAAGAGGATATTGCTCTTTTGTAAGGGTGTTCTTCTAGGAGGGATACCCTGGAGCAGTCATACACTAGCTTTCGTAGATCGTTGGACCATCTAGCTTTCAAAGAAGGTCCATAAAATTTACATCCAAAATACCCTTGTTTTACAAGACCTGTAAGATTATTTTATACAATATATATGCATGGCATGTTAAAGAATATCATGAATATCAGAACAATTACAACGAATTAAATAACTAATATACGTAAGAATATTGTTACGTATATAAACAAATCAATAAACATGTAATTTACCAGAGCAAACTTGTATGTCTGGATAATCATGTGTCATGTAAGCACATATACCATACAACGTAAAAATCCTCTCTACTGTGATGGGTATTGATACATCATATACATTTATCCCATCCCATAAATCCTTCAATTCATCTACCAGTGGTTGTAAGTAGACATACATATTCTTCACTTGTCTTCTACCAGGGACTATGATATCCAACATAAGATGTTCATTATTCACGGACAACCATGGGGGGATATTGTTATTGATCACTACTATAGTCCAAACAGAATATTTGGTGTTCTGGAGGGAATATGGGTTGACACCATCCATGGCTATGCTGAGTCATAGACTTCGTACTTCATCCTTGAACTTTTTGGGCCATGTGTCCTCTATGTGCTTCATGGCTATTGAATCTGTTGGGATTCACATAACTCTCAACTCACTTCTGTGTGAGGCATGCCATCCCTGCAACATAGCTAATTATTTGAAATGAAAGAGCCTTTGAATCCTTGGGATTATAGGCATGTGCCTCAATATCTTAAAATGAGGACCACGTGATTTACCCTTATTTTTTTATTTATCATACCTGGCATGCCCACATTTTGGACATATCTCTTTATCTGAATATTCTCCTATATATAGAATACAATCATTTGGATATGCATTATATGATATGTACTCAACACCCAACATTTTCAACAATTTCTCTGCCTCTTCGCAGCTACCAAGCAAGACATTATGACGCAGAGATAAACCCCTGCGATACCCAGAATCACACTCTATTCATGCACACAACGAATACATCAAAACTGCCCATATAAAATTTCAGATTGCTGGCAATTTCATACACTATCTTTTAACACGCAAGCTCTTTCCTCTATGTTCACAATACCATTCCCTCGGAGGCTAACAACATCTATTTCAAGATTTGAAAACCATAAATACACATGGTGCTTTTATAGAACCCAGCATATCAATTACTCCACATGAATACCACACAATTCAATTACTCTCCCACCTTATTCACAATTCTTTGATACATAGATCCATTGCGCTCCCATTATTAATTGAACTAAGGTTTCAACCATATATGTGCGCCACTATCTTTTTAACTATAGATATGAAAACTGACATTTACTTACCTTCTCTATTATCGAACCCAACTTTTCTCCATCAGTGTTGTGCTCGTCCTCTGCTCTGATTTATACATTCAGAAAAACAACATTTCCAAAAGAAAATCGCGCAAATCATCCCTTTCTCCATTTGGATACAGTCTTAGCGCATTCAATAAGAACCACTTCTGTCGTTATTGCTACCGGCTTCCCCACGAGTCTTCATCCATCTTTCCTTTCCGATCTATGATTATCGGAACATAATGTATTGGTTCTTTATCATTTAAACTAGCGTTAAAATGCTTTCAAACCAATTTCATATATCCATAACTTGCAGCAACTCGGATTTTATTTATTCGATGCTGAATCGATTTGCCAATTATTGTATTACGATATGCCACAAGAATTCAGGAAATTAACCACGAATTGACACGGTATCACTATACCTTCTCAACTGCAATACGCTCCAACTTCGATCTGTACTGACATACACCAATTCCACAAACGCCGATGTAATTCTCCTCTACTCCGTCCAATTCCGATTCCATACAAACTCCGTTACACCGATCCAATAAAATTGGTATCAGAATCCACCATGAATTACATGCCAAGTTGTCAAGAACTCAACAACTCCGATCCGATCCAATCGGATCCCAGAAATCGCGTTTGCAATACAATCTCTATGCCGGTCTTCCGAAGTATTAGAGCGATCCGATGCCTTTCAAACTGTCTCATATGTTAATTCATCTTCACTTCAAAAAGTCCACAAAGTCTTTTCAAATTATTTTCCTGTGTAAATACATTTCCCAACTTACAAAATTTGACAACGCCGGGTTGCAATACATACAGAATTCTCAATTTAAAAACACAAATTAAACTCAATTCAGTCAATAACAAACGCATCAATCAACATTCAATTTGTCCATAACAGAGTTTTGTTCTTTCCTCCGCTCCAAAGTTTTGATCTGATCCAAATTGGGATCGGAGATTGCCAACCCTCAGCGCTAATTTAACACGCCCAACTTCAATCGATCACTGATATTCTTATGATTTAAATCGAAATCATGCCCAGACTATTACGAATTCAACCCAATTCACATAAATCACAATTCAAAACCCATGCGCATCACACAAAAAGAAACACCCGAATTTTATTCATAACAGAGTAAAAGACAGAGTTTCACCATGCCAATCCTACAAATAATGAAATCTGTATTTATTTATTTTTTAATCTACACAGTCCTCTAATATGAGCTTTCGCTCCACCTCCTCACACACCAACACTTCACACTCAACCCTAACTAATTCTCCCTTCCAATGCTTCTCGCTCTCTCCCTTTTTAACACAAAAGAGATTGCATATATACTCACTTAACCATCTCCTCCATATTTGGAGATCTAAAATATATATTTAGAATTCCTACCTTATCCTAATCTAAAAAAAACTGGATTACTTGGCTTGATCTCCACGCAGGGAGGACCACTTGCCATTTATCCAATTTCAATTCAGAATTAAGCCACTCTTAACTAATTACATTTAATTGAAATTAATACAAGATTAACAACCAAATCTTCCTTCAAACTTGTATTAGCCACAACATGTGACCATTCCATCACATTGATGGCTAGGTCTAGATGCTCATGCATCACATTATCACTCGGAATAACCTTATCTTTGAATAACCTGTAGTTGGCGATCATGGACAATATTAAATATACATTAATGTCGATATAATTATCAACGTTCATAAAATTGACCATTTGTAATGTTCATTGTGTGATTATATTTCTCAAAATATAAAGGAGGACTTTATGGTCACTTACCTCAAAATTCCCGAGAAAAATGCATTCGACAAGCCAAAATTTTCTTTTAAGTTGTACAGTAACATCATTGTCCCCAACTGGGTAGACTTTGATTGACCACTATGTCCAAAGAGAGGGGTGGTGGAAGAAAATTTAAGGCTTTCGAAAAAGGCATCAACGATATGATCATCATCCACTGATCATCATTCTGGAATACATCTAATAACATTGTCTCCATGGCAGTCGTATCCCTTAAGTAATAATCCATACCAACCCCTATTTGATTGCCTCCATTGCCAGCTTGTGAAGAACTACTATTGTTGTATTCATTCCTAATTGGTGAATATGGACATAGTGGGAATTGAATAGGTGGTTTCTTCAACCATTCTTGATATATTTCCTCTCCTATTTTTTCTCTTAATTTAGCCTTCTCTTGATTTGACATTTTCATGGGGTGCAATGGAATGTGGTAGATAGGTCTCTCATCATCACTATAATCCTAATAATTTCAAAAAATATATTTGAACATGATTAGTAGATGAAATAATTACATTATTATACCAAACGATTATTATTACCATCATTATCCTAGGATTGTGGCTAGAAGATGTAATGTTACAATTGGGAGGATGAAGCAGTTGTCCATTTCCATCTACCAAATGCACCTTGCGGTATGCTGCTCTTGATAAGAGCTTCCAACGTTTTGGAGTTGTTTGAATATTTTTTGGGTCTAAACTTGATTTTGAATCTGCATGAACCTGCAAATTTGTATACATTAATTTTATTAAGTTGATTGACATGGATAACAAACATAAATTCAATTAGATAATGAAAATATAAATAAAATTTGAAGTGAATATTACGTCTCGAGATGGATAGGGATAACTCCACGATGAACTTTGAGAAATATTATTGTATGAGCTGGATTTTGAAGAAATGTCCATTCGATATAATTATGATATTTTCTCCCTGCATTTGCGCAAAATCAACAAAAATTTTGGTGTACAAACCTAAAAGTAATTTTGGTGCCTTAAAAATGGATTTAATGTTATAGGTGCTAATGTACAGTTAACTTCACCGGTGCATTTTATTTATGGTGTATCGATGTTGTGTTATTAATTGACGCACCGGTGCCAAATAGCCACACAAAAAAAGCGCAACTTTATTTTTTTAAGTGAAAAATGGGCGGAAAATTATTTTCGAAAATATAATTTCATAAAACAATTATTTAAATAATAAAAACTTTTCATTATTTCATTATTTTTGCAAAAAAATTCAGGGAGATATTTGCACGAGAGACATACCTGGAGCAAGAGAGCATGAGAGCACTATGGAGTAGCAAAATACTTTCGAACATAACTATTCAGACAATCAGAATACCAAACCTCTTGTGATTTAAACCCTACACCATAGAATTTCAAACCATCTGGTTATTAAATTTTACTATAATAATCATTTTTTTTACATTTTATGTTTGATTTAGTAAATGGTAAGTAAAAAATTTAAATTTTACTCTTCATTTTCAGAAAAAATAAAAATAAAATAAAATAAAATAAAAAATTCTTACACTAAACCCTTGATTCTTTTTGTTTCTTCCCTTACTTCTTCCTGTTTCAGTGACTTCCGAATTATGGCTTTTTATTTTATATTTTTAGGGTTTGTATTTCTATGTATATAGGCCTATGACATCTAACCCACTGGACGACTTGCAGAGTCGGATCCCAATCCATGTTGGCCCTTGCATGAACTTTTAAAACATATAATTTTTTTAATCGGTGCGCCCTGTAGTGCACTGGTGTGTTATTTTATCACAGTGTCGCGCACATATTGTTTGATAAAAACAATTTAAAAATGATTTTTTTTTAATCCTTGCGCCCTATGTAAAATAGCACGGTGTGCTATTTCATTATAGTGCACCATGTATGTACGGTTTGACAAAAACATTTTTTATTTTATGTATGTGTTAATTGGTGCACCGGTTAACCTATAACGCACTACGTCTCCTTTTTGACAGAGAACATTGTACGGTGGTCCCCTATTTTATCAGTGTATTTATAAGAACATGCCACACCGCCCCCTCCACAACATCATATGCTACAAAAACTAACACTAGATGATTTTTATTAATTTGTTTGTGCTAATTGATGCATTGGTTAACATATAATGCACCAATTCTCCTTTTTGACACAGAGCACCATACGGTGTTTCTAATGTTTTGGTAGTGTATTTATAACAACACGTCGCATCGATGTCGGTGCGTACTTCCTGAAAGACGCACCGTTTTCTTGAATTTATTTTTTGACCTGAAATGTTTGTGATTTATTTATAAAATATATTAATGAATGGTATGTTTCAGGTTTCATATTGATAAAGAAATGGCTGACAAGAGATCAAGCAAAAAAAATACTGATAGCACATTGAGAAAAGAAAAAAAATGCAAGTTCTTTGTAAATTATTTACAACAATTATTATTTTTGAACTATATGTAAGTTTAACTAATATGTATTTTTTATTGTGTATCATGCAGAGCCACAAAATGACAAAGCTCAATAAGATTATTTTTTATCTAGAACCAGAAGAGTGTAAAATCTTGATTAAAAAATTGCAGAAGGATGAATCAGGTGAATGAAAAAAATACTATCGATCCAATATGAGCTTCTTTTTTTAATTTTCATTAATAATATACTTAAAAATATTAGGTAGCTTGTTTCAAAAAATCTATTAATTTGCATATGTTTAATGTTCTACAGGGACCAAAAACTCAGAAAAGGAATGTTGTTCTAAAAAAAGAAAAGAAATAGAACATGCAAATGAAAATGAATTTATCCTTAGCTCATCTGGAGTGGTGTTGGAGGTTAATGAAAGGGGGAAAAACTTTGACAAAACTGTGAGAGATCTAGTGGACCGAATGAATAGACGATATTTCCACTTACAATACTAAAATCAATCCAATGATTCCGAACCAAATTTTATCTAAAATACATGATGAGTTTCCAGAGAACTGGTCAATGAGACATGTCAAACTTTTAATAGCAAAAACGTACAACAACAACAAAAGAAGGAATGAAAAAGTTATATTCCTTTAAATGTTTTTTAGAATTATATGTATATATTACTAGAAAACAATCATTTATAAATATCACTTTTGTTATATTTACTTTTCATATATCAATATAAAAATTAAATAGTTTATTGTTGTGTTACATTTTCAGGAAGATTATGAAAATCTCAAAGGATGAACGAGTTGATATCATAAATATGCCAGTAGGAATGTCCAAAAAGGTGTACAAGGAGATGGTCAAAGAAATGGACATAATTGCATCACATGAGGAACCATCTCAACATCAACGTGCTTCAAATGTAATATGTAATCGTTAAATTTTTTGATTAGGCACAATAAATAAACAATTTAGCATTAAATATCAATTTTCAAGTATTTTCTTCCAAAAAAGAAAAGAAAATGGAACCCATTTAGCACATAAAACAGGACGACAAGGAAGAAAAGGGTTGATATCTAAGTTTGTGATTAATTGTTACTATCTTATAATAGCTTAAATAGATTTCATTTTTGTATATTTTAAGTTGTTTTACAACAGTCATCATTGAATGTCTTCAAACAGGTGCTAACATACAAAGAATAACCATCAGAGGAATTGATTGACATTAGGTTAAATATGGGTTGCCAGTATGTGTTGGCATATCATAAATTAATTGTGGAATTTGTAAGCATCTATAGATCTTGGTTTACTTAGCTATGTCTATAATTAATAGAACAAATAAAGCTTTTATATTAAATATATGATTTGTTATGGGGTATAAAACTTGCAGAAAACAAAGTATGGAACTGCGCCAACAAATGAAATGTTGAAAGATGGCATGAAATTTGGTTTTGAAAGACTGTGTATTGTTCATGAGTCAATTCTTGCTATGGTACGTCATTTCTTTTCGGTTTACATTGATGTGTATTATTTAATATTGCAATTTTCATTATTCTCACCAATGTATATACACTCATTATAGTTTATTTTTATGTTTGTAGATGGAAGGTGAAGAAGAAGAAAATAATCAACACCGTGAACAAAACATTCTTCAAAATAACCCAAGTCATGGATGTAGCTCGAGCAGTGACAGCAGTTCAAGCGAAGAAGGATGATCAATATGTTTGGATATCAAAGCAAGGTGTTGTATTTTTTGAAATGTTTGCCTATGAAATCAGACATTTTGTTTAATGTAATGGACATAGTGTCCCAATTGAAATACAGAGGGATACCAATAATTGTCCCATTTTGTATGACAAAGAGTGTCTTATTCATATATATATAATAAAATACATTTTAATTTATTCTATTTAATTCTCCAGTGTCGTTTTGAAATGTAACACCACTAATTAAATATATGGATGATTAAATATTATAATGAAGAGATGCAAAATCTGATGATATGATATAATGAATTTTTAAAAATCAAAATAATTATGATATGATATAACAAATTAATCCAAACATCACATTCAAATGCACTAATAAAAATTTAATTGATTTGAATATTGTTATAAGATATGTGTCGAATTTTGATGAATAATTAATTTTTAAAAATCACAATAATTGCAATGCCACAAGTCGATGTTTCTAAAAAACACAAAATGAACACCGGTGCGTGTTAATTACTGTGCACCAGTGCATTTGTATGATATTGTGCATTGGTGCGTTTCAACCAATGGGCACCGCAAAAATACCAATACCAATTAGAATGCTCGGTGCGTTTGTGTGATACTGTGCACCGGTGCGTTTATGTGAGACTGCTCACTGGTGCATTGATACGACCTATGGGCACCGCAAAAATACCAATACCAATTAGAACGCTCAGTCCATTTGTGTGATACTGTGCACCAATGTGTTTTTATAATACTACGCATCGGTGCATTGATACGATCTATGGGCACTGCACAAATACCAATACTAATTAGAATGGCCCAGTGCGTTGTATCACCTACAGTGCTCCCAATGCAGTTTTATACTTAACAGCCCGGTGCATGCACCTTTGACCGCCCTGGGGTGACTGTCTAGCTGACACGCACTGGGAAATTACTAAATGCCCTGCGGCATCCTAAATTTGTTTTTCGTCTCGGTGCTTGGTAGGTTTACAGTACCAGTGTGTTCACTGTAAAATGCACCGGTGTGTTGACACCCGAATAGAGCACCGATGAGAAAAATATCTATAACAACCTATGACTACCCAGTTTTTTTTAGTTGTGTTGAAATTATGTTAGAAGCTCTACCAAAACCTCCGTTACCGAAAACAGATGTTGTATCAAATGTTTTTTTGACAATTTTGGCCAATTTTATAACATTAAAAACCTCCATTATAACATCCGCTAGAGGGCCTTTTCCTTGTAGTGTATGAAAATTAATAAAATTTAATTCTCGGTTTTAAACATGCAATTTGAAAATTTAACATAATAATTAAAAAAAATTACAATTTAACAATTTATCAAAAATCAAAAATCATGTACTAACATAAAGATCATACAATAATCTTGTACTTCCATAAAGATCATACAATAATTCTGGAGTTTTTTGTCATATGACATGTTATTTAGATATCATGGACCTATGCAAAAGACATACCTATGGATCTAAGTTAAAGGTTTTGTTTTCTTTCCTAACTTCCTTTTTGATGTCCTCTTTATCTCCCATTTCTTTCTAAGGGTTACATGGATCATTTAGGTTTTCTTAACATTGAAACTCTTTATTTACTTACCCTAATTCCAATGCATTGGATGTGTACTGATTGTGGGATTCTCATGTTGTTATTATTTTCTATTAGTGTTGATGGCCTTGGTTCTACTTCCCATTATTACCATTTTCCATCTATGTGAAATTTAGATTCACTCTAATCCAATTAAAGGAGATGTCTCATCTTTTGGAACAATTTTCAAAATGGTTGTATTCATAGATGAGAACATTCATTTCATTAAAAAGGAAATTATTTGTATTTTATTTTCTAGATACGAGTCCAATTGTCAAATTAAAGTCCAATATAATTTGGAAGTCTATTTGTAGTTCAAATTCTATGTGGGTAGAAGTGCAAGCATGAAAACCTTCTTCTATCTCGTTTTCCTCTAAATTTTATATTTAATCCAATTATTTTGTTAGAGAGATAGGAATAACCTGTAAAGCTTCGAGTTTGCAAATTTTTACAAGAAGAAAAGGAAGACCAATGCATAGTGTTGTACCTTAAGATACAATTCGTTGGTTGTATTAAGGAATCAGTGCTTAAGACATTTATACATGTATGTCACTGAATTTTAATATCAAAAGTCTCTGCTTAACCACCTTCAGATGCTCTATTATTAAACCCTCAAGAATAAAATGCAATAAATGCTTTGCAATGCCATTATTTGCTAATATCAAATGGAATAATGAGAAGAATATGAAGGAAGGGAGCCTAAATTGATATGATGATAAACAGTATCTATCACTTTAAACTTCAGAAGAATTATATGACAGAATATTAGTTAAAATGAAGGAGTGCCCATTAAGGATTTTAACTCTTGTTCGCATATGTAAAAGATACCTGCAGCTTCATTAATTCAGTTTATTCAAGAACAAAAAATACTCAATGTAAACTGGAAAAAAATATCAATAACAAGAAATTATAGAAACTTGCTTTTCATTCATTAATCATTTGAAAACTGAGCACAAAATTTGTATTCTGAAGGTCCAAAACTCAGAACATTTTTCTTTCTTGTCTATCTCTTTAAATACAATAGAAAGTAGTTTGTAACTATTGGAACTAATCCTAACTGCTTCAACTACTTAGGACTTCGTCAAATACCTATTACATGTCATCAAAAATGTCTTATTACAATTTCATTCTCTTTGAAAGAGGAAAATAACATGAAACTTAAATCCTAATCTATTTGCTGAATGTGAACTGATGATGCTACTATTGCATTTCCTTGACTCGTTGATTTATCTTTCTTTGAATTCGAGGGATCCTTTCGTAGATCTATCGTCTAGGCTCTACATTTCTTTCATACCTCAATGTTTGTCTTAGGTGAATGAGTCAGCTTGTGATATTCAAATCTAAAGGAAAACATTCTATTGAATGATAGCCTCTTTGTAAATAAAGTCTTCACTAACCATAACAATTGAAAATGTCTTTGAAGGAAATTGATCATTATTGCTCCTTTAAGAATCTGAGTCTTTTCATGAGTATTGCCCACTTTTCTTTTTGCCAACACTAGTAAGGGTTCATAAGAGTCCCATGATAAAAGACTACCTCCAAGACCCTAGCATGATGGCAAACCTACTCTAGCTCTTTTTTCAAATGAATTATCAAACTGGCTCACTGCTTCCTTTAGCTCAATCAACTTCTTCTCTGTAGACTTCCTACAATCATTTTTGACAATCATCTTATTAATTTCCACAGCATATAAAATCATGTCTTTAATTTCATTTTCTTCCAATTCTTGATCAGTTTTGGAATCAATGAAATCAATCAAATTTCTTGCCCAAACAGCTCTGTTAATTGTCTTTTTCTTGTCTACCATAACTTGTTCCTCAAAATCTTTTGATAACTGTAGGGCAGAAAGAGAAACAGAGTCGCCCCCTCCGTACGGCATTGTCGGCAAGGTAGCCTCACTTTATAAAATAAGGAATCTCCCCTCCCGAACGAAGGGACTGGAGTGACTCAATTGGAAGGAAGGAACTATTCGAAGAACCACCCGTTGTTAATACGTACATAGAACAAACCATAAATCCAGGGAGGAGCGGAGAGAAAAGGATGGAATAATTAGACGGAGTCACTCGATCCGATCGGTCATAACTAAGTGCCGGTTCCGGGTCTTGCCAAACCTATGGTGGCTCAAAGGAACTCTTTACCATCACCCTTGACTTTAGTGAATAGATTGGCTATTGCTGGCGCCCCTTTAAAAGGAACAACGCTATGGCAGGGTCAAAGAGCCTAAACAACAAGGGAATCGGGTATATATGCGCATGCAATATATGGGGGTCATCACTCTTTGTATCATCGACCCGCCGGAAGCAAACTTCTGTAGCACTCAGTTCAACAGAGGCAGAATACATGGCAGCTAGTTTGGCGAGTTATGAAGCCATTCGGCTTCGCAAACTACTGACAGGTTTCTTTTATCAGGAGCTGGAGCCTACGATGATTCACTGTGATAATGAAAGTTGCATGAAACTCTCTGAGAATCCAGTATCCCATGACAGGTCCAAGCATATAGAGATAAAATATCACTTCATCAGAGGCAGGGTCCAGAAGGGAGCAGCCAAGCTCCAATATATCTCTATAGATGAGCAAGTTGCAGACATACTCACCAAACCCTTGGTGAAAGGGAAGTTTTTTTATTTCGAGACAAGCTTGGAGTGTCGGAGAATCCCTTCCTCGCTATGAGGAAGTGTTTATGTTTGTAGCTTGGAAAATGATTTCCGTAAGTTGGTGTCTAATTCTGGAAATCGTCATGAAAAGTACCTCTCACGCTTTGGGAATTCACTTTCATATTTCATTATTTGTGGTGTACTTTCCATTTTCTAGCTGCTGCAATGGCTAGAGCTAACCGAATAGAATCCATCTTGGCCACCGGTGCCAAAGTATCCTCATAATAAATGCCCTGTACCTGTGAGAAACCTTTGGCTACTAATAGATCCTTATACTTCGTAATGAATCCATCTGCTGCCCTCTTTGTCTTGTAAATCCACTTACATCTAACAAGTTTCCTGTTGGGAGGAAGATAAACTAGCTCCCATGTGTTGTTCTGAATGAGGGAATTTGACTCCTCATTCATTGCTGCCTCCTAATGAGGGTTTCCTGCTGCTTCTGCATAAGTCTGAGGATCTTATCCAAGTATCATGTAACAATGAATAGGTAATAAAGTATCTGAAGCAGTAAGTACCTATGGAGGGCCCATAAACGGAGATCGGGTTCTCCGTGCATCAACAGGATTACCCGCCAAATCACCTGCTGCCTGAAGAGTCTGTTGTACCCATCGTGGTCTGATCTCTGGATCTGCAATATCATGCTACTGGTATTATATATAATACATATCAGATTCTAACATCTGATCTTAAATCTGATCTGAATAAGTCTCATAATTATCTGTTACAAGTGGCTATGGAGTAGTGGAAGAAGGAGGCTCCGGAAGTACCTGTATGCAGTCTTCTTCAAACTTCACACTTCTCTGAATGAATATAGTATCTTAAGAAGAATCTAATAACCTGTATCCCTTTACTCCATCTGGATATCCAACAAATATACACTCCCTACACTGAGGTTCCATAGCCTTCCTCCTCTCAGAAGGAATCCTAGCCCATGCACGACTAATAATGACCTGACCATCCTAAATCAATTTCTGTGGAATCTTACGATGACTGGAAACTTGTGATGATTCGTTAGTATTCTTCAGAATATCAGCTTGTTTCTGTTTTGAATACATAGCTTGGTTGAGTTGTCTGCTCCCGTGATTTGGATGTCGATAGAGAACTCTTTTGGTTTGACTTTGCTTTTTTTTTTAGCGAGGATGTTATTGAGTAAATGATAGGACCTTCACTTAGCATGTTCTTCGTCTGAACTGCAACATCAACATTTGTTACTTCTGCAACTTGCTTGTCGTCCTCTTCAGTTCAGACATTTATTGGATCAATGTTCGATTTTTCTTCAACTTGAACTTCTATATTTGAAGATTTCAATGCTTCATTTTTGACAAGTTGTTGCACCTTGTTTTCCAACAACTTCTTGTCTTTCTTCAGTTTCTTAATTTGCGTTAGCAATTTTTCGTTGTGGTCCTTAAGGCGAGCAACTTCTTCATTCTTGTAAGTGGTGATTTTGTTAACTTCTCTTTGCAAATATTGTATTGCTTTTTTACTTTCTGGAAAAACTACTCGAGTGATATCTAATATGTCTTCCGGTGTTAGTGAGTTTGGCTTCACTGTGAGATCTTGTAACGTTATGTTTTTCTTTTTGTAAGAAAATGTCAAAAACTTTTTTTTCATATTAAGGATGAATGACCCTAATGAGTCCATCCAAAGCGAACCCAGAATTATATCACTATCATTACAAAATAAAGTTTTAACGGTAAATTGCGAGACCAAGGAATACTCGCCAATACTTAGGTGTAAATTCCCTATGTCATATTGTTTTTCATTTGTGTGAAATGAATTTGTTTCCGTTATATTTGATTCGGGGATCACTAATTCGTTAGCACATTTAGTACTAACATAATTATTCTCTTAATTAAGATCGATAGATATAAGAACTTCCTTTCTCTCAAGTGACCTTTTGATTCTAATTAGCGCACCGACAAACATACTATAATTTTTAGGAAATCTTCTTTCTTTCCTTTCCGAATTAGATTCAATTTCATTTTCATCAAATGATTGATTCCATTTTGTCTGTTGAATTGAGTTTTTAGGGTTTTTAAGGTAACCCTTCCTAACTTTCTCTTCTTCTTTTTAATGAAGTTATTATTGGAATAATAACTTCATTAAAAAGAAGAAGAGAAAGTTAGGAAGGGTTACCTTAAAAACCCTAAAAACTCAATTCAACAGACTAAATGGAATCAATCATTGATGAAAAGGAAATTGAATCTAATTCGGAAAGGAAAGAAGGAAGATTTCCTGAAAATTATAGTATGTTTGTTCGTGCGCTAATTATAATCAAAGGGTCACTTGCAGGAAAGGAGGTTCTCATATCTATCGATCTTAATCAAAAGGATAAGTATGTTAGTACTGAATGTGCTAACCAATTAGTGATCCATGAATCAAATATAATCGAAACAAATTCAATTAACGCAAATGAAAAACAATACGACATAAGGAATCTACACCTAAGTATTGGGGAGTATTCCTTGGTCTCGCAATTTACCGTTAAAACCTTATTTTGTAACAATAGTGATATAATTCTGGGTTCACTCTAGATAGAATGACTAGGGTCATTCGTCCTTAATACAAAAAAAAGTTTTTAACATTCTCCTACAAAAAGAAGAAGATAACACTACAGGACGTGAACTTAAAGCCAAGTTCAGTGACCCCTGAAGACATTCAAGAAATTTCAAAAGTAATTTCTCAAGAAAGTAAAAAGGCGATCCAAAATATGCAAAAGGAAATTGACAAAATCACAACTAACAAGAATGAAGAAGTTGCTCGCCTCAAGGACCACAACGAAAAATTGCTAAAGCAAATTAAGAAATTGAAGAAGGATAAGAAGTCGTTGGAAAACAAGGTTCAACAACTTGTTGAAAAAGAGTCGTCGAAACCAACAAATGTAGAAGTTCAAGTTGTCTTTGTTGCATCCCTTCTATATAGGGAATGAGATCCCCTCAAAGATCCCCTCATTCCCTAGTCGTTGGAAAACAAGGTGCAACAACTTGTCGAAAAAGAGTCGTCGAAACCGACAAGAATAATAACAATGACAACAACAACGTTGACGAATTTCAATGGCCAAGGGCCTGGATCAAGGAGCGTAGCTCTGTGCAGCGATGAGCGGCCAGAAGATCGACTGCTCTGATACCAAATGAAGCAAACAAAGTTCTTTCTTAAGTTAAATATTCCAGAACAATTGGAATACAAAGATATCCATGAGGATACAAATATTATATTATAAAAGATATGAGATTGAGATAGATGATTGAATGTACAAGTGAGACCTGCTTATATACCTACGCAGGTGCCTCTTCACGAAAAGTCATGTCTTATCAAACATGGCCTTTCAACCTAATTACTAATTAACTAATTTAATCACTAATTAACTATTTTATTCATTACAGTATCGAACGTCAGATGTTTACCCAGTCCTCCATTATATTTTCCCAAGTGAAGACAAGAATGATGTGTCTATCTCTCCCTCTTAATTAGGGAGGATATATCTATTCCAATAAAGTAATGTACTCATTCCTACGGAAGGAATGTACCTAAGCTCCCTCTTGGCTTAGAAATTTTGCTTCCAAGTTTTCTTCAAGTAAGAAACTTGTTTCCAAGCTCCCTCTTAATTAGGGACCTACAGCAGCTCCTCATGTGGAGATGACAAGACAACCAGTTGCTTCAAGAATTCCTCCTCACGATGTCATGGACTTCTTTTCGTTATTCAAGAGTCTTCATGTTTGGGACTTCTTCATAGGTCACAGACCATCCATCACTTTTATCCATGAGTCAATCATGTCCTCATCGGAAAGTGATCCATCAATTCATATATTGCCTTCCTTCATGCCATACTGCCTTCTTCATGCCATGTTTCCTTAAGGATCTTTCATCCTACTAGATAGGCATCAGTGGTTGAAGATATCCATAGATATTTTCTTGCCATCCATGCATAATCCCATCCAAATATTTGTTCAAAAATATAAAAAAATGAACACTTAAATCAAAATTACCTTTGTGATGGTCTTTCATTATGACATCTTCTAGTTTGTATCAGCATCCTGCATGCATATCAACACATCTCCCAAAGATATATATATTGTCAAGGGTCTCTTTCTTTTTCCAACTTCATCAGAGTCTACATATCTTTCTTAGAGATATCCAAGTCAGATCTCTTGGTTCTTGGATGTTGGTTTCCTTTTTCCATGGTTGCAAATTCCATAATCTCTTCCTTCCTTTCTTTTACACATTTCATTCCCAGGAACTTCCAATCAGAGTTCCTCCAATTAATGTCAACCACCTCATACTACATATGAGGAGATATTATTATGTTGATTTCATCTAGTGAACGTGTGACCTTATGCATTCCTGCATCCCTTCAAAGGAGGAGATCCTTCCTTTTGATTATGCTCTCAAGACAGAGCATTGATCCATGTTACCTACAACCATATGACATGACCTTACAATATCGAATACAAGCATACATACCTCATTTTTCTTTATGTCATCCAAACTTCCTTCAGCAACTTCCTTGATTGAAGAGAGCTTCAATCCCTTGATCTACTTCACTTCTTATGTTATCATACCATCATCCCATGAATTCCACAACATTGGAATTCTTGATGAAACACTTGCTTCCCCTCTTGATCGATGAACCTTTCGATGAAGATTCCATCAAAGAATCTTGAGGATCTAGAGTATCCGCATCTAGCAAATGTTTCCTTTTGACTGATATATGATTAGCTTTGTTCTAGATGACTTTTTCCTTTCCATAAGTGCCCCTTATGTTTCCAATGAAGTTCCCAAGAGCTATATCCTTCATAGTTGATTGCCATAGATTTCAATTTCAACTATCTTTCATGCTTTTCTATGATGATGCCCCGAGCTCTTGCTTTCAATGATTCTATGATGCCATGATGCATACCATCATTTTAACAATTGAATCATGATAGCTATATCTTACACCAGAAGACTCAAGAGCTATGAGAAGAACTTAGGTGAGGAAGACTACCTCAGTCATAATAGAGATCTTTTACTTCCTTTATCTTGGACTTTTTCTTTTCAACTTTCTCCACTTCTTCGGTGAAATGAGCTTCTTCTCTTCCTCTTTTGATATTGTCCTTCTTGATCTTAGGACAATCTCTCTTGTAATGCCCATATTCTTGACACCCATAGCATTGAATCTTAGCCATGTTTTCTTGAGAACCACACTTCCCTTTCCTTTTAGTAAATGCTTGACCCATTTTACATGGTCCTTCATCACTTTTTGCCTTCAACCTTTCTTCCTCTATCTTGCATAGAAAGCACAAGTTGTTGAATGGGATAGCATTCTTCTCCTTACGGGCATTTGATACAAGGTTACCTTGTTCATCAGTTAATGCATTTCGAACAATGGAGACCATTTCTTTATTAGATATCATCTCCCCTAGATCTTGCAGTTGAATTCTTATTTGAGACGCTTTTGAGACATGTAGATATCCCTTCATCCTTTGACACCTTCAATTTGAATAGATCATACCTAAGTGATATGACCTTTCTTATCGCACCTTCAGAGAATAGTTATACCAGCGTATCATACATCTCTTTTGATGTCTACATCCCTTCTATATAGGGAATGGGGGATCTTTGACAGACTCCATAAGAATCTCTAGAGCCCTTAGATCCCTTTCCATGTATTCAGATAGTGCTTGTCCTTCGGATGGTTTGGAGACCTTTCAATTGACATGATCAATGACTTCATTTTCTTCAAGGACTATGTCTATCCTCCTTTTCCATGCAAGGAAGTTCGATGACCCAACCAACATATAGATTTCATTGCAAAACGAAGTCATTTTACTAGATTAGATTATAGAAGAAAAGATACTTACTTTTCAAGTGAAGATGAAATATTCAACTTGATCCCTTTGATGATGATGATTTATGGAGATGTATTGATGCGTTTTGGATGATCTTCTTCCAAATGAAATCCCTGCTTTGATAAAAGGAGATTACCCTTTTGATATGACAATGCATTTTTGATCTAGCTTCCTTTGGATGAATAGTCTTCAAGATACTTCAACTTCAAAATGATTGAGAGTGAATCCCAAGAATGCTTCTTTGATTAAGTTAGGGTTTTTACTTTCTTCAAAATGATGATTTTGATCTTGATCTTGAAGTGCTTTTCTTGGATGAATAAACTTCAAGTTACCTTGATTTGTAGATCTCTTCAACTTGAGCAGATGTAGGGAATTTGAGGTCTCTTGACTTGAGAAATCCAAGACTTCTTGTTGGTGTAGACTTTCTTTGATCTAGGGTTATGATGCTTCCTTCGTAGATCTTGACTTCAAGATGATCTTCACTTTGATGCCTTGCTCCAGATTTGATCCTTGAGTGTCCCTTGATAAGATACCATGCCTTGACTTTGTCACCATAGCTCTGATACTATGTTGAGAAATCTAGGGCATCGAAATTAAGTGATTTCTCTTCTATTGATAATTGTTTGTGAATGGTTTTTACTTCTTAGATTAGGATCTTCTTCTACTTATGTTATTATAGTGTTATTCTCCTTGGAAACCCTAGTTGCAGCACATGTAGTAACCTAACCCATCAATCTCCTTTGCTTGCACTGAATGGTCTTTTCCTCCAACTCGGCTTGATGAACTGACTCATATACTTCTTGATTCATCTTCTAGCACAGCAAAACAAACTTCGGCCTTTTCTGTAGCAATAACAATCCTCTCCCTCGCACATGTGAGAGGAGATCAGCCCTAAAACAGTCCCAAACACTCCTTAAATACTTCACTCTTCTTCAATCTCTCTTCGCTGATGATAAGGGTCCTTCCTAAGTGATCTCTGCACTTTTTGATTTCAAACCGAATTGCTCCACCAAAATTTTGCTTTCTGAAATGAGGTCGAGCTGGCTATTTATAGTTGTTTCCTAGTCAATTAGGTCGATTTGAGTGAGGGTGAGCCGACATGACTTTTGAAGGAGATCATTTATTCCATCTTCTAGCTGACTTGTAGGAGGTATCTTTGCTTGGTCTTGCAGGGCCTTCTTATATATATTTAATGACCCATACATAAACGTAACATGCCCAAGAAGGGTCCTTCATACATGAAATTGACTCTCTCGACTTTTATGACTAGATGAGAAAACCTAAAGGTTCATAATGGGAACTTTAAATAAAATAAAATTCCTTGATCATGAAACCCATGATTCAAGCATTACAAAAATAATTTTATTTTCTTCTTTTCATCAATTACATAAAATCACAATTTCACATGTCATTATGAAGACCGAACCTAGTTACACTTTTCAACACAACAGTTACAAAACCTCAATCAGAAACCCAAAGAACTGTTGGTTGAGAGAGAGGAAGATTGCCTAGTAACAATTTTGCTCCTTTGTGTGGTTGTGATGGTCATGGCGACTGGTTTCAGGGTAGAGATCAGATTGAGCAGGGTTGATAATTTTGGCCCCTGGAAGGAGAGGATGATGCTTTTACTTAAAAGAATTTGAAGTGTGGGATATAGTGGAGGCTCCTGTGCAACCTCCTACTGATCCAGCTCAGTTGGTGAACTTCAACAAGAAGAAGTGAAGGCAAGGAGAATCATCCTTAATGCCATCAAAGACCACCTATTCCCTCATGTGAGAGAATGAAGTTTTCCTATGAGATGTGGGATTCGCTTGTCACATTACACCAAAGTTCCAATGATAACAGGAAGATAGTGTTGAGGCAAAAGCTAAGAAACACCAAGATGACCGAGACCGACAGTGTGACCTCATACCTCAGCAAGATCTCTCAGGTGAAAGATTTGTTGGCTGGCATGGGAGAGGCTCTCCCTGAGGACTAGTTGGCCATGATTGCATTAGATCGTTTCACCCAGAAATTGGATGGATTCATGCAAGGAATTGTGGCCAAAGAGCACTTTCCTGACTGGAGGAGGATGTCGAATGATATCATCCTGCTGAAGACCAAGAGGAGTGCCAAGGTTGGTAGTTAATTTGGTGGGGGGATGAGGAGAATGTTGCCCTTGCTATTAAGGGCAAGAAGAAGGCCAAGAAGGGGTCTTCTAGTGGAGCTAAGCAGGAGAAGGGGAAGTTGAAGGCGAAGGAGAGTACATGAGCGAAGTGGAATGATTTTCTTGTGGGAAGATGGGTCACTATGTTGTACAATGTCCCAACAAGATGGGAAAGAAGAAGAAAGGAGTTGTAGCTTCACCAGAGGTGGACGAGTTCACTTCCAAATTTAACACAAATTTTGCCTTATCGGCAAAGGTGAATTAGTTTGCCTTAGTGGTGAGTCTAGCCACTCATATCACATCTTTCGGTGTGTGGTTTATAGACAGCAGAACATCCTGCCATATGATTGGAGTGAGAGAGCACTTCTAGAGTCTCTCAGAGGATGATATTGACTTGGAGGTTGTGCTTGGAGATAACTCCAAGGTCAGAGTAGCAGGTATGGGAACAGATTCATTACTTCCTCTTAAAGTGACAGATGTTCTTATGTTCCAGGGTTGAAGAAGAACATGATATCAGTCTCTAGTATGGAGCACAAGGGGTATGAGGTGGTGTTTCAAGGAGGACAGGTGCTGATATAACCCCTTGGATCCAATATCAAGTCTACTCGTGTGATTGGAGTTTGTAGTAGGAGTCTATATAGGTTTATGTTTCAGCCTACTAGAGCCTTAGTGGTGCGAACCAACAACAGTGAGTTGTGCGAGAATTGGCACAGGAGGATGGACACTTGCACCATGGAGCATTCAAGATGTTGAGGGAGATGGTTACTGGTTTACCTGAGTTCAACATTGAGCATCATCATGTGTGCAAAGGGTGTGCTTTGGGAAAGTACACTAAGACACCTTTCTCGAGCAGTGACGGCAAAGCTGCAGGTATCCTAGACTTGGTACACTGATGTTTGTGGTCCTATATCTCATGTATCATTGAGCGAATGTGAGTGTTGATTTATTGTAGCATCGGATGTGCTC
The DNA here is from genome assembly GCA_034641835.2 of Pinus albicaulis. Lineage (NCBI taxonomy): Eukaryota > Viridiplantae > Streptophyta > Pinopsida > Pinales > Pinaceae > Pinus > Pinus albicaulis. The sequence continues at coordinate 1,106,711,577 of CM076583.1, read as the reverse complement.
TAGCCTTGTAACTTTGTATATAGGCTAGGACACATGTATTCCATAAAACCCAGAAATGGTTTTGGAAAATTCCGCTTAGAGATGATTTAATTAAATTAATTAATCGTTTTTTAATGTTTTCCTAAGTCTACACTTAGGGAAACTGATTAATTAAAGTGTATTAATTAATCAAGTGTGAATCTTCTAGATAAAGTCATGGATCACCTCCAAGTTAATCTTAGCCCTTGATTATGTTTTAATCTTCGCCGTTGAAGGGTCAACGGAAGAAAATAAGGAGGGTGAGGGGCCTATGGAAAACACATTGAGACACTTGAGCCATTGAGCATTTTCAAATTTGTGTGAGTGAGACACAGCTTTTGATCAAGGATCAAATCACTAGGGCAAGGTTTACTAAGTGATGTTGATTCAGTGATCAGATTCAGAGAGGGGCAAAAGCAGAGACTAGTCAAGAGGACCAGGAGTGTATTTCAGAGAGGCAGTGTTGACGCAGAGAGAGACAACGCAGTTTTCTGAAGATGTGACGCAGATCCTACAGGAAATCACGCAGAAACAGCACAGTGTCTCTTGGAGTCAATCCAGAGATAGCTAGAGGTTAGGGTTTTTGAGCCAGGAGGGCCAAAATCCAGTCTTAGATCAGCTAGATCAGTTGCAAAGGAAGGTGACGCAGTTCCTCAAGCTTGCCCACGCAGGTTTACGCAGTTCCAGCATAGGCAATAATGCAGAGGCAGTGAGGGCTTCACTCACGCTGTCAGATCAACCGGCTACTTGCAGAGTGAGGTATATCTCATATTTTTCACCAGATTATCTAGATTTCTCTGAAGGGTTTGCCGGATGTTGGCACCCTAGTTGTATTCAAGATTCTACTGTTTAATAATACAAACCCTCAGATCTACTACACCGATTTTCCCAAGTTGGGTTTTTCCGGGGACTTAGTCCAAAAATAGTTGTGTCTCATGTGGATGTTTTTCATTGTATTTTGTTCAAATTGTTTCAGCACTTAGATTTATTCCGTAGCACTATTTGTGTAGACTTCTTCAAAAATTACTTTGATATTTAACAGTAATGAAATAATTATGAAACATAATACAAGAAGTAATTCAGATTTGTTGCAATATGAATCCGGATCTAGGATTTTTCACATGGTATTAGAGCTTATTCAAGCTGAAGTGCAAGTGAAACACAAGTGAACTAGCAGAACAGTGCTAAAGAGTCAGGGATCTGCATAAGCAGCAGCAGACCCTCCCAGAAATTATGTTGTCCAGGCCAAGAGGGCATTCCAGCGCAGAAAAGGCTCCCTCTGAGAGAGTTGACAGAGGGGTAAGCTTTTTCAGTTGTAGAAGAAGCAGCGTAGCTGAAGGACGCAGTTACTGCACAGCAGTAAGAGCTGGTGCACAAAGCATCAGAAAACTTCTTAAAAACACAGATTGGGGATTTCTTGATCTCAGAGAGTTTCTTACTCAAAGAAACTCAATTTTTCTCATGCAGCAGCGAAAGAAGTGACTTACTCCACAAGGAGTGTGTAAGTCTAGCTAAGTAGAGGGTTAGAGCATGATATCGACAGTTGAGGAGATGGCCAACAACGGACTGCGTGACCAAGATAGATTGGAGGGTGCCTCCAACTATGTTATCTGGAAATCAAGGATAGAATTTCTCCTTGATGAGCATTATCTAAAAGCCCTCATAAACAACGCAATTGCAGAACCTCTTGATGCAGCACACCTGAGGCAATTCAAAAAGAATATGGCTAGAGCCAAGCGATTGATCCTAGATGGAGAGAAGGATCATATTGTACCTCATATAGCAGCTAAAGCCTGTAGAAATTTTATAACCCAAACCCAGTTTCAGTTTCTCCTCATTTCTCCCATAAAGTTAAATGCCCATTCCCATAGCCATACATTCAATAAGCTGGAAAAATAAATATTTTCTAAAAGCACAAATTCTGGAAATTTCACTAGCACTGAAATGCAGAAATAAAAACTCAGAAAATAAATCAGCCACACAGAATTTTTGACACGTTGATTTTTGGTCAATGTGACCCTGGAAAAACCCCCTACAACTCTTGGGGAAAACTAGTTCGAATGCTCCTTATTTCTGATAAATTCTTTTATAGTGAGAGAGAAAAAATCAGAAAAAATTTCAGCAAGTAATAAATACAACTTATCTCGTTTTCCGTGCTTAACCACTGCCTCGAAAAATGTGTACATAGCAAAATAGGAACAGCAATAAATGTTGTACAGTCTCCCTCGTTTTTCGTGCCCGCAATTTCAGCACTAAAGCCTGTAATGCCCTTTCTGCAAAACAAAGAAAAATGTTGTTGTATGACATCCTCCTTGAAAGCGTAAGATCATAATAATTGCTATCATTTAAAATCGCCTCTTCTATGCACAAAGAATAGTAGCAAAGCCTGTGACGCCCCGCTCTTGGAAATCCGTACACAAAAATAGCAACTTTCTCCCTTGAAATCAGGCTGTAAAGTGTATAGTCGCCCAGGAATGCATACTGGTGTCGTTGTACTAATTTGCCTTGAAAAATATGCCAAAATTGCCTCAAATCGTGTGCCAACCGTATTTAAATGAATTTGTCAAGTAAGGCTCCCGGTGTGTGCTAAGGTTATGTTCTCCTTCTCCTCACTGCTCAGAAATCTCCTTTGCTCTCTCCTTCTCCTTCTCTCAATCTACTCATGAAAGAATGAATGACCTTTTCCCTCCTTTTCCTCCTTTAACCTAACCCTAAGTGACTTTTGGAGAATCCCTATATCCAATGGCTGAGATAGCTTTAGATCCAGGGCTAAGACTAAATGCTCATTTAAATCTCACTTTCTATTTTTTAATTCACCCCACTTTAATAAAGACCCACTTAGTCATTTATTTCCAAAGTCACTTTTCACTTTCTAATTTCACATTGACTTTATTAAAGTCACTTTAAAATTAGACTCTAGTCACTTTATCACTTAAAGTTACTTTTAAATTAGATTTGACTTTATAAATTTATAAAGTCATTTGGAAAAAAATTAAATTCTTTTGGACACTTTTCCCTAGGCCAAAGATCAAAGCCTAAGGGAACCACCTGTCCTCCGGTAACCAAATTTCAACACTCCCTCTTACCGAGGAAAGTGTTCTACGACCGTTTTAAAACGGCTGCCTGTTCACCAGTTCGGTCGACTGAGTTTATTAGGCTTGGCCAACCACTAGCAGAATCCACCAAAGGTCGCCTGTTACCGAGGCTGGCTGAGTTGTGGCACGGACTCGGCCTGGCCTTGGTGAATAAGCCACAACAGTTTGAGCCCGAGTCAACCAGGCCGAGTCATGACAGCCGGCCGGTGGGCCCAAAAAACCCGGTTTTGTGGACTTGAAACTCGATTTTAATTCGCTGTTAGGGTTTTTTTAGGTTGTCTAAGCCCTCCCAATGCTATTTAACTAACCCAACCCCTCTATTGAGCTCACATCTTTCTCATTCAATTTGCTTGAGCATTTGTGAGAGTTTTCTGAAGATTGTGGAGTTGGTTTTGGAGCAGCAGTGAGGAGCTTATTGGGCAAGTTTTGGAGCAACAGTGAGGAGCTTATTGGGCAAGCTTTGGAGCAGCATTGAGCTAGAGGAAGCTAGAGGCTAGAGGTATTTATTTTTTCTCTTCTAAATCTGCCTTTGTTTGTTTTATTTATTTAGCAAATCTAGCATTTGCCATTTGCATTTGCATAGTTTTTGGCATTTGCCATTTGGTGAAAGAAATGAACATAGAATGAATAGTTTTTTTTGTTTTCATGTTCAGATTTAAACATTTTATTTCCAAGTCAAAAACTCAGTCCAAAATGGCCCCTAGAGCAAAAGACTCTGCTTGGGCATATGCTGAAATGGTTGGGGATCAAATGTTTTGCAAATTTTGCAAGAAAAAAATTAAGGAGGGTGGAGGGGGCATTCATAGACTAAAACTACATTTGGTTGGTGTTAAAGGCCAAATCACTGCATGTGAAGCAGAAAACATTGGGGAAATTAGGAAGCAGTTGAAAGAACAGTTTGACAAGTTTGAGCAAGACAAAAATAGGCAAAAAGAAATACAGGCTGAAATTGGGAGGAAGAAGAATATACAAAATATGATGGCTGGCAACTCAAGTTTTGAATCTTTTAATTATCAGGATTCCTCATCTATCCCTTCCACTGATGCATCAAAAAACCCCTTTCGCTATGTTCCTCCCTCTAGGGAGTCTATTTCTGACAAGGGTAAGGGTGCAATGAGAAATAAGGGTACTATTAAAAGTTTTTTGTGCCCTCATCTCCCTCTGATAGTGCAACTGCATATGGTCCTAGTCCTCCAACTGTGCAGCCCACTTTAGATGCTCATTGGAAAAAAGAATTGAGAGATGTTGCTTGTGAGTACATTGCTAGATGGTGGTATGATGCTGATATTCCCTTCAATGATACTCGTTCACCATATTATGAACCTATTTTTGATGCCATATATGCTGCTGGAAAGGGCTTCAAACCTCCTACTCTGTATGAGTTAAGAGGATCTTTTTTGCAAAGAGAGATTTCAAACATTGATGATTATTTGAAAGAGTTCAAAAACTCATGGGCACGTACAGGATGTACCATCATGTCAGATGGATGGACTGATCAGAGGAACCGTACCATCATAAACTTTCTTGTCTTTTGCCCACGGGGAACCATGTTTCTAAGATCATTTGATGCATCTGATAGGGTGAAAGATGCACAATTGTTGTTACAGCTTTTGGATGAGGTTGTTGAAGAGGTGGGGGTGGCAAATGTTGTTCAAATCATCACAGACAATGCCTCTAACTATGTTCTTGCTGGTAAATTGTTAGAGGAAAAACACCCATCCATCTTTTGGACCCCATGTGCTGCACATTGCATAGACCTCATGCTTGAGGATATTGGCAAAATAGACTGGATCAAGAACACTGTAGAGCATGCCAAATGCATCACAAAATATATTTACAATCACTCATGGATTTTGAGTCTGATGAGGAAATACACAGGGGGCAAGGAACTTATTAGGCCTGCCATCACTAGATTTGCAACACATTTTTTGACATTGCAATCTATGGGTGCCCAACAAAGAAACTTGCAAAAAATGTTTTCTAGTGATGAATGGAATGAAAGTCAGTTCTCTCGCAAACAGGATGGCAAAGACATGAAAAGGAAAGTTGTTGAAGAAATATTTTGGAAAAAGGCAACAAACATTGTGAAACTTGCTGAGCCATTGGTTAAGGTGTTGCGCTTGGTGGATGGGGAAATATTGGCTATGGGCTTCATTTATGAGGCTATGGATCAAGCAAAGGAGCAGATAAGGGCAGCATGCAAGGACAGAGTGGCTAAGTATGGGCCCATTTGGGAAATCATTGATCAGAGATGGAACAATCAACTCCATCGCCCGATACATGCAACTGGGTATTTTCTGAACCCAAGGTATCATTATAAAGCTCAGGAAACAGGAGCTTTGACTGGAGAGGTTAGAGATGGATTGATTGACTGCATTGATCGCATGATCCCCACAGAGAGTGAGCAGTTGACGATACACAGGCAGATCACTATGTTCAGCCATGCCACTGGTACCTTTGGCAAGAACCCTGCAAGGATTGCAAGGGAATCAGATGAGCCAGGTAAACAAAGAATTTCAATTTTCAAATTTATATTTTATAATTTATTATTTTGTATAATTGTTTATAAAATTATAATTTCAATTTCAAAGTTGGATATAAATTGTTGAGCTAACTGAAACTCATTTTTTGCAGCACAATGGTGGGAAGCATTTGGTAGCCACTGTCCTGAATTGCAGAGGTTTGCAATCCGCATTTTGAGTCAAACTTGCAGTGCTTCTGGGTGTGAGCGCAATTGGTCTGTCTTTGAGAGGATTCACACACACAAGAGAAACCGTTTGGAGCAAAAAAGGTTAAATGATCTAGTGTTTGTCCAGTACAACCTCCGACTAAGACGGAACCAATTGCTGAACAAAAGACCTGATTCAGATCCCATTGTGTTGGAGGATATTGATCCAACATCAGATTGGGTAGTGGAGTCTTGTCCACCAGAGTTTGACAGGGAGAGTTCACTTGACTTCGATTTAGAGTTGGAGGCTACTATGCTCAATGTAGATCCACTAGTAGCAGACCCAGTCCCAGGCCATCCAGTTGCAGGTGCAGGCACTTCCTCTAGTTAGCCACGACGGAGACGCATAGCTCGTCTATCTGATTCTCAAGGTGGTAAGGGCAAGGGTATAGTTCCAGTTGAGGATGTTGATTCAGAGGAGGAGGCGGAGCGAGTGTCTTCCCCCTCTGGTTCAGAGTTTGGGGAAGAGGACATTGGCTTGTCACAGTCAGATGACTAGCTAGTAGCAGTAGTTACTAGTGACTATTCATGTTTTGTTGTAGAGGCCATTTAGAACCTCCTTAGTTATGTTTTTTGTTTTGATCTCTATATCATGATTCATCATCATGTATTGGTCCTTGGACAGTGCACTGGGTGCAATTTTTATATAATGGATATATTCATGAGCCTACTTTGATCATATGTTGTCTTTTGTCTATATTGTAATGCTATGTGTTTGGAAACATGAATAAAAATCTTTAAATTTATGTTTTTGTACAAAAAAATTAATATTTAATGTATTTTTTACAAAAACCGAGTCATGACCGAGTCATTGAAACCTGGTCGACCGAGTCATTACCGATTCCGAGTCAAAAAATCTTTAAATTTATGTTTTTGTACAAAAAAATTAATATTTAATGTATTTTTTACAAAAACCGAGTCATTGAAACCGAGTCGACCGAGTCATTACCGATTCCGAGTCATTACCTCGGCCTGGTAGCTGACCGATTCCGTTTTTAAACATTGCTCACCACACCCATCTTGTCTCTGAAGTAGACATGCTTGTCCCATGGTAAGGCTTTGGTAAGAATATCTGCAACCTGCTCATCAGTGGGAATATACTCAAGCTTCACAGCTCCTTTCTGAACATAGTCTCTGATGAAATGATATTTGATCCCGATATGCTTTGACCTGTCATGAAATACTGGATTCTTCGTGAGTTTAATGCAACTCTGATTATCACAGTAAATCACTGAAGGTCTCAACGGCTGACCAAATAAGCCAAGCAACATCTTGCGAAGCCAGATGGCCTCACAACTAGCTAGACTGGCTGCCATATACTCTGCTTCCACTGAACTCAATGCTACTGATTGCTGCTTTCAGCTGAACCACGACACCACTGCCGAACCCAACCCAAAATAGCACCCTGAAGTGCTCTTCCTATCAAAAGCACAACCTGCCCTCAGAATCAGTGTAACCTACCAATCTCACTCCATCTCCCTGCCTATAATCCAGACCATACTCCATTGTACCCTGTAAGTACTGCAAAAGGTGTTTTGCGGCAACCCAGTGCACCCTCACAGGCTCACATGGCGGCTCCTCGTGTTGACTACAAAACAAATATTTGTTCTGGTGTTGACCAACTACATCAAGGAACCAATCAGCTATCTGTACAATGTGGGTCCACCAACTCAAAATCCGAAGCATGAAGCTTCTTCCGATTGGTGATCATCGATGTCAAAATGGGTCTACAATCCTCCATGTGGAATCTGCCAAGGATGTCCACAATATACTTCCCCTACCCCAGGAAGAAATGCCCCTCCTCCTGCCACACCTCCAAACCCAAAAAGTAATGCATCAAGCCAATGTCCTTCATCTCAAACTCCGACGCAAGATCTCTCTTGCAGTGCTCTATGAGTCTCTCTACACCCGTAATGACCAAGTCATCCACATACAGCACCAGAATGAGAGGCTCCTCACCTATCACAATAAAGTGAAGGTTCGGATCTACCTCACTCTTTGTGAAACCCATCTCCTGCAAGTATGTATCTATCCTGGAGTACCAAGCTCTGGGAGCTTGCTTCATGCCATAAAGGGCCTTCTTCAATCTGCACACATGGGACTCCTTCCCATGCACCTCAAAGCCCTGTGGCTGCTCAATGTACACCTCCTCCTGTATAAAGCCATTGAGAAATGCAATCTTCACATCCATCTGGTGAATCTTCCAACCCATCTCTGCTGCTATCGATATGATGGAGCGTATCGAAGTATATCGAGCCACGAGAGCGAACGTCTCCTCATAATCGACTCCCTCTACCTGGGAGAACCCTCTAGCCACAAACCTTGCTTTGAATTTCTCAATGATGCCATCTGCAGCATGCTTTACCTTGTAAAGCCATCTGGAAATAACCACGGATTTGCCCTCAGGCCTCGGCACCACCTCCCAAACATTATTCTTCATGATAGAAGAATACTCCTCCTGCATGGCCTCTCTCCAGACCTACTAGCTAGTTGCCTCCTCATAGCTAGAAGGCTCAGAGTCAATGATGTTGGCAACCATTTCCATATAGCTACAGAACCTATCAAGTGGTCTGCTCTCTCTGACCGGCCCCTTAGGCCCTACAACAGATGTGGCCTCTCTCAACGTATCCTGAAGCCACTTGGGCATTCTCTTCCCTGAGCACACTTCTCCCACCGGAGAATGAAACTCCTCCTCATCATCAGGAGCTTGAACTCCTAACTGTCTATCAACTGTCCTCCTGCCTGAACCTGAACCTGTAGACGCTGAAGTACCATGTCAACTGTCCATCAGTGGACTCCCCAGTGAACTGCTCTGCGGAGTGCTCTGCATGCTGCTCGAAGCACCACCCCTCTGACTTTGCGAGCCACTGCTCACTGATGGACCTGACACCGTAATTGATGTACCTCCGGATCCTCCTGATCCCTGCCTATTGGATCCATGCGACTGACTCAGCTGCTCCTGAGGGTCTGGCTGATCCAAATATTCTAACTCCCATGACCTCCTGAAGGCCCTGTCCTCCTCGAATTTCACATCCCGTCTGACAACAACTCTCCTCTATGCAGGAATATAAATCCGAAATGCCTTCGAGGTCTCACTATAGCCCACAAAGACACTCTTCTCCTTGGGTAAATAGGAGTATGCAATACACCCAAAGATACGAAGATGACCAACATCAGGCTTCTTGCCAGAAAAAGCATCCTCCGGAGTCACATGCCCCAAGGCACGATGCGGACTCCTGTTCTGCAAATATACAACAGTTTTGCAGGCCTCTACCCACAAAAACAATGGTAACCCCTGATCATGTAACATGGCTTTGGCAGCCCCTCCGATGGATCTGTTCTTCCTCTCCACAACCCCGTTCTGATGGGGGTTGTAAGGAACTGTGAACTCCCTCCTAATGCCTGCCTCTGCACAATAATCAACAAACCCACCAAGGGTGTACTCTCCTCCAGTGTCCGACCTCAGGGACTTGATCTTACGACCTGTCTGAGTCTCCACAAGAGCTCTAAACTCTTGAAACTGCTGGAAGACCTCACTCTTGGTCTTCAAGAAATAAATCTAGGTCCTCCTAGAGTGATCATCAATGAATAAAACATAATACTCATATCCACTCAAGGAAACATGTGACATCCGACTACTCACATTGGAATGAATCAAATCAAGTATCCCAGTCGATCTGCTATCACTACTGGGAAAAGGGGATTTGGCAAACTTGCCCATCGCACATCCTCTGCATGTATCAATGTGATCAATACTGAAATCTGGCACACCTGTAGTGACCTCCCACAATGTCCTCAAGGCTCCATGATACATGTGCCCCATCCTGCAGTGCCAAATCTCACACAGTTCTGAACTGCTAGCTCTGCTGCCGGTACTACTACTCAATGCCAAAAGGGGTTGAAATGCAAACTTGTACACCTTTGCATGGCGTACACCAATCACTCTAGCTGAACTAGCTGGAGCGCCCCTGGGATATATCAGCACCTGTCCTCTCCTGAACAATATCTCATACCCTCTGTCCTCCAATGCTGAGACGGATATCAGGTTCTTCCTCATCCCTGGCACATATAGAACATATGACACCTTCAAGGGAGGTTTGGGTTCCCTATCAAATGTCAATGTCCCTACAACGACTGCTCTAACAACGTTGTCATCTCCGAGTACTACCTCTATATTAGTGCCACTCTCTGAAAGCTCTAAGAAGTACTCACGGACTCCTGTCAACATACCAGATACCTGAAGATGCTCCGCTAGTGGAGAGAAATGCACACTCCCTCTCAACCTCTGTGGCAGGTGATCCTGCACTAGTGGACTCACAAGCAATGAACCCAAACTCCCGGTCAAAGTTATCAGTAAAGTCCTCTATCTCTGTTGATGCTGCCATGCTCTGGTTCTTCCCCTTCTTCTTCTTCTCCGGACACACAACTACATAGTGTCCCATCTTCTGACAATTCCAACACTTCACCTTGGAATAGTCCTTCTACGTGTTCCCCTATTTACCTTTACCTTTGCCCCCACCACTGCTTGTGGAAGCTTACTTCTTTCCCTTGCCATTCTTGCCTCCTTCCAACAGTGCTACATCCTCATCCTGCTCAACTAATTTGGCTGCACCAAGCTAGCTTTTCCTGATTTTTGTTTGTATGCAATCATCCCAGAACCTCTCCCAAAAGGGAAGGGTCTCACGTGCACAAACCCCATTAGCAAAGTTCAGCCATGAACTGGGAAGGCCATTCACTACAATCCGCACCAACTCAGTGGGTGGAATGACCTCGCCAACTGTTGTCAACTCATCTCTCACATTAATAATCTTTGTGAGATAACCAGCTGCACTATCAGTCTTACCCATCTTAATGGTCTTCAGTTTCTCCCTTAGGACCATTTTTCTGTTCTCATTGGTACTCTGGTAGAGATTGGTGAATGTTGTCTACATCTCAGGAGCATATCTCTTTCCTCTCACATGAGGAATGCAATGGTCTTTGATTCCATCTAGAATCAGTCTCCTACCCTTGTTATTCTTCTTATTAAAGGCTACCAACTAAACAGCATCAGTAGGCACATTAACAGGGTTCTGTGAAGTATGCACCATGATATCCCAGACTTCTGTCTCCTCAAAGATTCTCTCCATTCTCTCCTTCCATACACTATAGTTACTATGCCCATCCAACCTATCCTCCACCCTCAAGCCCAAAGACACGCTTGTTGTCCTAAATAAGCTGAAAATAACACTGATGTAGTAAAGGTAATGTTTTATGTGTGAAAAATCAGCTTGTCGTAATTTTTCTTCTTGCTATCCCAAACTACCATTTTCAGCAAAATAGCTCTGATACCATGTAGAAATTTTATAACCCAACCCCGGTTTTCAATTTTTTCTTATTTCTCCCATAAAGTTAAATGCCCATTCCCATAGCCATACATTCAACAAGCTGGAAAAATCAATATTTTCTGAAAACACAAATTCTGGAAATTTCAGTGTTGAAATGCAGAAATAAAAACTCAAAAAATAAATCAGCCACACAGAGAATTTTTGACACGCTGATTTTTTGTCAATGTGACCCTAGAAAAACCCCCTACAACTCTTGGGGAAAACCAGTTTGAAAGCTCCTTATTTCTGATAAATGCCTTTACAGTGAGAGAGAAATACTCAGAAAAAATTTCAGCAAGTAGTAAATACAACTTATCTCGTTTTCTGTGCTTAACCATCGCCTCAGAAAATGTGTACACAGCAAAACAGGAACAACAATAAATGTTGTACGGTCTCCCTCGTTTTTCGTGCCCAGAAATTACAGCATTAAATGTTGTTGTACGGCCTCCTCTTTTTGCGTGCAAAACAGCAATAAATGATATTGTATGGCCTCCTTGGAAAGCATGCAAACTATAATAAATGTTGTTGAACAAAAACTGCCTCGATTTCTGTGCACAGCAACAACAGCAGGCTGTACGGCTTGCCTTAAAATCCGTGCCACAAAAACAACTTTCCTCCCTCGAAATATGTGCAAGAAAGTGTACGACTGCCTAGGAATGCGTACCTAAAGCTGCTGTACAAAATATGCCTTGAAAAACGTGCCAAAGCTGCCTTGAACTATGTGCCAACCCTGCTGTACGAATTTGCTGAAGTGTTGCCTCGGTATGCATGCCAAGGTTCAGTTCTCCTTCTCCTCACTGCTCAGAAATCTCCTTTGCTCTCTCCTTCTCCTCCTCTCAATCTGCTCATGATAAAATGAATGACCTTTTCCCTCATTTTCCTCCTTTAACCTAACCCTAAGTGACTTTTGGAGAATCCCTAAATCTAATGGTTGAGATAGCTTTAGATCTAGGGTAGAGATTAAATGCTCATTTAAATCTCACTTCTATTTTTTAATTCAGCCCACTTTAATAAAGACCCACTTAATCATTTATTTCCAAAGTCACTTTTCACTTTATAATTTCACATTGACTTTATTAAAGTCACTTTAAAATTAGACTTTAGTGACTTTATCACTTAAAGTCACTTTTAAATTAGATTTGACTTTATAACTTTATAAAGTCACTTTAGGAGAAAAATTAAATTCTTTTAGACACTTTTCTCTAGGCCAAAGATCAAAGCCTAAGGGAACCACCTGTCCTCCAGTAACCAAATTTCAACAAAGCCACTGCTAGAGAAATGTGGGTAGGGCTAGAAAAGCTATACCAAGGATCTCTCGAGCAGCGGAAGATGTACCTTGAAGAGAAGATGCGTAATACCACGATGAAGAAGGGAGAACATTTAGACTCCTCCTTGTCTCGTATTCAGGATACCCGAGATCAGCTATCAACAGTAGGAGCTGCACCTAGAGACTCAGAGCTGGTAAGGCTCACTCTGAACTTAGTTTCAGAGAAATATCAGGTCTTTGTCCAAAGTATTTTGGGCAGAGAAAGACTTATAGGATGGGAAGCGATGTGGGCAGCATTACAGCAAGAAGAGTTGAGGAGAGACCTCCTCAAAATCCATTTGGAGGATGGCAATAGTGGATCGAAAGTCACGAAGGAGGAAGAAGATAAAATTGCCCTTGCATCAAAGGGGCAACAGAAGCAGAAGAAAAAAGATCTGTCCAAGATCAAGTGCTTCCGATGTGGGGAAATGGGACATTATGCCACACAGTGTCCTCTTAAGATGAAGGATAAAGAGAAGAAGGAAGATCTACAAGCAGGAGCTGCCAAGATTGAGGCAAAAAGAGATTGTGCTATGTTAGCTCATATTCCGAAAGAAGAGAAATGGGTTGACTTGGAGTTGTAGATCCAGAATCTACAAAGAGGTGGGATCCTTGAGTATTTCCGAACTCTTGGATCACATGTGAGCTACGATAGCCTAAAGACAATAGCAGGATGGACAGTGGCAGCAGGAGATGAGAAGACAGTGCAATGGCTAGCAGTACTAGAGCCTGATCAGCGAATAGAGGGTGCAGCAGCAGCAACGCAGTGCACACTGGTGTAGCGCAGTGCAAAGCAGTGCAGAGCAGCAACAGCGCAGTATTTTTCAGAGAGATAGTGTAGAAACTAGCAGCAATCAGTCTTATTTTTCAATTGCAAATTTACTTTGTCCCATTTCGGATGTTTTTCTATTGCAAGTGGCAACAGTGCAGCAATGCAGTAGCAGCAGTAGTTGAGAAGCAGCGGCAGAGGAGCAGCAACAACGCAATGCACAGTAGTTCTCACGCAGTGCAGCAGCATGGTTGCAGAATTCAGAGGGAGTTGCAGTACATTCGCAGTTGGCAGCAGCATGCAGAGTCAGCAACAGTACAGATGCAACATTTTTCCTTGTGCAGTTTTGGTGAGCAACATCAACAGCACAGCAGCAGATGTTCCAAAAGTCAGAGCAGCGCATTGGGTTGTTTTGTTAGAGCACCTTCCTCGCTAAGAGGGAGTGTTGATTTATGGTAACATCGGATATGCTCTAGCCTTGTAACTTTGTATATAGGCTAGGACACATGTTTTCCATAAATCCAGAAATGGTTTTGGAAAATTCCACTTAGAGATGATTTAATTAAATTAATTAATCGTTTTTTAATGTTCTCCTAAGTCTCAACGTAGGGAAACTGATTAATTAAAGTGTATTAATTAAATCAAGTGTGAATCTTCTAGATAAAGTCATGGATCACCTCCAAGTTAATCTTAGCCCTTGATTATGTTTAAATCTTGGCCGTTGAAGACTCAACGGAAGAATATAAGGAGGGTGAGGGGCCTATGGAAAACACATTGAGACACTTGAGCCATTAAGCATTTTCGAATTTGTGTGAGGAGACACAGCTTTTGATCAAGGATCAAATCACTAGGGTAGGGTTTGCTAAGTGATGTTGATTCAGTGATCAGATTCAGAGAGGGGCAAAAGCAGAGACTGGCCAGGAGGACCATGAGTGCATTTCAAAGAGAGGCAGAGGTGACGCAGAGAAAGACAATGCAGTTTTCTGAAGAGGTGACGCAGACCCTGTAGGAAATCACGCAGAAATAGTGCAGTGTCTCTTAGAGTCAATCCGGAGATAGCTAGAGGTTGGGGTTTCTAAGCTAGGAGGGCCAAAATCTAGTCTTAGGTCAGCTAGATCAGTTGCAGAGGAAGGTGATGCAGTTCCTCAAGTTTGCCCACACAGGATTACGCGGTTCCAGCGTAGGCAATCACGTAGAGGCTGTGAGGGCTTCACTCACGCTGTCAGATCAGCCGGAGAATTGCAGAGTGAGGTATATCTCACAGTTTTCACCAAATTGTCTAGATTTCTCTGAAGGGTTTGCCGGATGTTGGCACCCTAGTTGTATTCAAGATTCTGCTGCTTAATAATACAAACCCTCAAATCTGCTGCACTGGTTTTCTCAAGTTGGGTTTTTCCGGGGACTTGGTCCAAAAATAATTGTCTCATGTGGATGTTTTTCATTGTATTTTTTTCAGATTGTTTCAGCTCTTAGATTTATTCCGCAACACTATTTGTGTAGACTGCTTCAGAAATTACATTAATATTTCACAGTAATGAAATAATTATGAAACATAATAGAAGAAGTAATTCAGATTTGTTGCAGTAGGAATCCAGATCTAGGATTTTTCACAGTGAGTACTATGTGACCACTCCAGGAAGATCTGGATTTTCTTTCTCAAGACCAAAGATGAGTTCTTCAAGAGGTTCCAAGAGTTTAAGGCTCTTGTGGAGAACCAAATGGGGAAGAAGATCAATGTCTTGAGATCACACAATGGAGGTGAGTACACCTCCAAGGAGATGAAGGAGTTTTGTAGGAGTGCGGGCATCAGGAGGGAGTTCATAGTGCCTTATAACCCCCAAGAGAATGGGGTGGCAGAGGCAAAGAACAGGGCCATAGTGGGTGCAACTAGAGCTATTTTTCATGATCAGAGATTATCTTTCTTCTTGTGGGCCGAGTCGTGTAACACTACAGTGTATCTACATAATAGGAGCCTGCATAGAGTCTTGGGGAGTAAGACCCCTGAGGAGGCTTTTTCTAGGAAGAAGCTTGAGATTGGGCACATAGGATCTTTGGGTGCCTTACCTATTCACAAGTCCTCGAGGAGAAGTAGACAAAGTTCGAACCCACTACAGAGAAGGGTATCCTTATGGGTTACAAGGAGACTAGCAGGGCCTACTGTATATACATTCCTACATTGAAGAAAGTTGTCCTCAGATGAGATGTGAGATTTGAGGAGGAGAGGGCCTTGAGAAGGTCTTGGGAGGCAAATCAAGTAGAGCAGTAGGCTCTTCAATAGTGGGCCACACCACAAGTATTGGGATCTTCAGGTGGTAGGTTCACAAAATCAGGTATCACCAAGTGTAGGATCATCAGGTTCAAGATCTAAGAGTCCATTATCACCACAAAAAATAGGATGGCCTTCCTCATCAAGCGGAGAAGATCCAATTGAGGATTTTCCCATACAAGCAGAGGAGGCTACTATAGGGAAGAGGAAGCCAATATGGCTTTGTTAGACCCTGAAGGAAGCCCAGGAGACAGTGGGTAAACCCAAGTGGTCAGTGAGGGAGAGCAAGCCACTGGAGAGGTTGGTTGGGTTTGTGGCGGACGTTGTTATGAGGAGGACACCAGTCAGCAGATCTAGAGGGATGCCATGGTGGAGTATGCCTCCATCATGATGAATGATGTCTAGGGGGTAGTGCAAAGACCAGAGGGGATGTCCTTGGTAACTTCCAGGGTACTTGATCAATAACATTGGTCAAATGGCAAGCCTCAAGAATTAACTAAGAACTATGAAGATGACAAAAGATGACATTGTGGCATCCTTCTTTGTAAAGATAGCTAGAATTAGAGATGAAATCCAGGGAATAGATGAAATAGTCCCTAAAAAGGAGCTCGTGATTACTACCCTTCTAGGATTACCAACATCATGGAGTACCTTTGCATCAGGAATCAACAGTTGGAAGGATACTCCTACATTCGAATAATTACAGAATGCATGTAGTCAAGATGAAGCTAGAATATCATTAGTAAGCAACAAGGAGAATGAAGAGGAGAGCATCTCAAATGCCTATTCCGTTCATCACAAGAATAAAGGAACCTTCACGAAGTTTAAAGGGTTAAGGAAGAAAATAGACCAATCCAAGATTGAATGTTACAATTGTCACAAAATGGGTCATTATAGAAACAATTGTCATGAGAATCCAAGGAATAAAAGGAGAGATAGGGATCAAGCAAATATTGTCGATGAAGGTTCACCAAAGAAGAACAAGACTGAAGAATCGGAAATCCATGACTCACTACTAAGTCCTCTCTCTCTCTTCTCTCTCTCTCATCTCTCTTACTCCTCTATTCTATGTTTTGGATTGTTTTCCTTTATGTTTTGATTTCTAGTACTTGTAGGTCTAACATGCCTTGGTAGAACATTTTTGAATTGTTTTGATGAAGTTATAGGTATCCCTCGAGATTGGATTAAGAGGGAACCCTCACCATTTTACCAAAGATAAGTATCTCACTCCTTGTATTATCTTTTGTGTTTGTATTATACTAATAACCTTTCTTTTTATATTTTCCTTGTTTAGGAAAGGTTGCTAAATACTCAAGGGTTGAGGAGACTTCACAAGATAAAGCATGGCAGAAGTTCGGTTGCAAAGGAAGCTCTTCAAGAATTGATGCCCTACAAGGTTTGTTAAAGAAACCACTCAAAGGTAATGTCTTGAACCAGAGGTTACTTAGAAGCGGAGCAATGGAAAGGATGTAAGCGCCGAGCGCCATTTTTAAAAGCTCTGTCCTAGGCTGCCGAGCGCTTATATATATATATATATATATATATATATATATATATATATATATATATATATATTTTTTTTAATATTTTTAATATTTTTTATATTTTGATGCATATATGTCAACAAAAACATGTAGAATGATGAATTAGACATAAAAAACATAAAAACATAGATTGAATCATATAACATCAATCATCTAGAAGTTATAATCTTCATCAACCACGCCCACTAGTTGGAAGCATACAACATATTGACTCTTGAGTCTCGCAAATCATCAATCTGAAGGTTTCAAGCTTTCAAAATTCAATATATAACATTTATCATCATTGATATATAACATTTATCATCATTGATTTCAAATTTCAATATCTAACATTTATCATCATTGATTCAATTGATTTCAAAATTTAATACACATTTATCATCATTGATTCATTGATTTCAAAATTCAATATATAACATTTATCATCATTGATATTATATAACATTTATCATCATTGATTCATTGATCACCATATAACTTTCATGAAGCATCATATTCATCATTCATAATGACTTGTAAACAGTAAACTTATAAATGCCAACTTCATTAAAAATTTAAATATATGAAATCAGTAGCAAGTCAAGTTTCAACTGTTCAACTGTCAACAACAAATAGAAAATAGTAAACAACAAATATATTTTATCTCGCTGGCCCCTTGCCACGCCCACGAGAAATGTCTAATTTCTGTGAGCCACGAGGAAATGTTGGTCTTCTAGTACTCTCAGGAGTACCATGACCACGACCAGAAGGTGGAGGTTGGATCTGCAAAGGAACAATAGTGTGATATCGAGGAGTGGCACTAGCACTGGCACCCGCACTGCTACCAGTAGATGGTGGGACTGGCCCTGTGTGTGGCGGTGCTGCTGATGCTTCATCATCATCTCTATAAAGTTCTGCTTCCAATTCTTCTAGATGTAACGTGCCGTCCTCCAAATTATCATCCTCTGGGTTGTTGTCCCAGACTCTGTATGATTGATCCTCATTTGCCCGATCACAATAATGGCTGAGCAACCTCAAGTTATAATGCACATAAACCAAGCTTTCAGCTCGGTTTTCATTCAGCCTGTTTCTTCTCACATTGTGTATAAAGTTGTAGGTGCTCCAACACCTCTCTGCAGAAGAAGTGTTCACAACTTGTGAGAGAACTTTTTTTGCCAACTTTGGCAAAAGTCCCATGCCGCCATATGCTTCCCACCATGTGAGAGCATCGAATCTGTCCCTGTCTTCCATTGCATGGAATGAACTAAAGTTAGCAGTGCAACTGAAGTATTTGCCTAATTCAAGGCGCAATTTAGCACACTCTTCCCTGTCAGGTACCAATTTGTCCAATGCCTTCATGTACCCTTCTTGTACCTCTGGATCTGTGTGAGGTTCCACCCTAACCCCACCTCCAGGTGCAGGTTGGCCCAACCAAGATGGGAGAGCAATATTTTGGGCGTAAGGATATATGCCAAAGCATGTAGTGGAACATTGAGTTTATTCCACCGTGGCACGCACACAAAGTGTTGGGAAAAACACTAAGAGGGGGTGAATCAAGATTACTGCATATTCAACAATTTTATTTTTTTCTGCTTCTAAAACCCATACGCTACTTTCCTGAAACAGACTCGCATATATACGCGGATACCCTTTATGAAAATCACGTATACACATATATCTAATTATGTCATTAGTTCTTCACTTAAATCATTCCATCATTCATTCATCAGATGTCTAATAAACAGTAAACATATGCAGTAAGAACAGAGTAAACCATCACACAAAGCATCACACATGAACACCAGGATTTTTAGGTGGAAACCCAAGTCTAGAGAAACCCCCGTCGCGTTGTCTTCACCTTCAATATTTTATTATAGAGAAAACATCTTACAACATATGTGTTGGTGCGCACTCCTACCACACGCAGCACCCACCGCGCTCGCCACGCCCTCTCCTGCATGAGCTACGACCCCCCCGATCTCGTTTACCAGCCTCACCCTCGGAAAGGAGCTACAACCCCCCTATCTCGTTTACCTTCACCTCACTGGAAAGGAGCTACAACCCCCCCCTCGACCGAAGGCTACAACCTCGCACCTCTATGGACCACGTTTCATCAATTTTCACACTGGATCCAAAGCTTCCTTTAGAACACCACTTGCAGGCCACATTTCATCATATTTTCAGACTGGACCCTTTCCATACTTTTAAGCACAGTCAACCATAAAACAGATACATATAACTTACTGACAGATATCAGTAAACCAGCAGAACAGATCAGAAATTTCTTACCACAGACTTCAGCAAACCCTAGTTTGCATACGCGCTTTCCTTTCTCTGATGTCGCGTATATACGCGCTTCCGTCCACATAAACCAGCGTATACTTCAGTACAAATTACAGAGCTAATTTTATTGCGCATACGTGCTTTCTCTTCAGCGAAGCCATGTATATACGCGCTTCCTCTTCGGCGAACTAGCGTATGGTTCTTCAAACTTAAATGTCATTGCAACAGATACATCACTTCAGATTTTACCCTTTACCTCAGACAGATGTTCGCCTAGATGTTCGCCTCATCACAGATCTAAGCCTTCCATGAACAGATCTAGCAGACACAAGTACAATACAGTTCTAGA
Organism: Pinus albicaulis; assembly: GCA_034641835.2. NCBI lineage: Eukaryota > Viridiplantae > Streptophyta > Pinopsida > Pinales > Pinaceae > Pinus > Pinus albicaulis. The sequence goes on along the minus strand of CM076583.1, from coordinate 1,106,691,877 downwards.
TCCCCTTCTTCATCACTCCTTCATCGGTGCATCATACATTCAGATATTTCATTCAACTGTAACCCTTTCCATTCAGATATACTTCAGAGAGAAGTATTCATTCAAGCTCAGACATCTTGCACCCACACTCATGATTTGCACAATGAATTTCTTCTCCTTATATAGGTTTACCCTTTTTTAATACCATGAGCCAAAACCACATTACTTCTGATGGTATTCCTGGACGGGGTCAATTAGACGAATCATTACCCAATACAATGGGTCAATACCATGGTGGTTACCCCTGGTTTTGCACTTTATGAGCGCTTTTTTCCCATACGCGACTTGGCACGTTGTTTCCCGCGTGCATACGCGACTTCCCCTAGACAGATCCGCGTATGCCTTGAGACATACTCTTTTCACATCAGATTTGCATCATTTACCAAGTCCATTAGGTCAAGAATAATTTCATCAGGTGGTTTGCCATCAAGGACAACACATGTCAACGGTCGCATGTCTTCATCTTCATTCAGATGGTTGCCATCAAGGACAACACTCTACATCATATTGCCAACAATCTCCCCCTTTGGACTTGATGGCAACCATGATGGTGTTTGGTTACCACAACAGATAGGTACATTAAGAATATAATGACACCATGTCACTCTCTCCATTTTTGACACCATTCTTTTTCTACATTCAAACACCATGTCACTCTCCCCCTTTGACATCAAGGGCAAAGGGTGGATCAAAACCAACATACTCTCCCCCTATGGAAGAAGCGTTCTGCAGATCTGATATATACTGAAGTGATCAAGCTCCCCCTGAGTTCATGCTGAATCTTCAAAC